>VZRL01000726.1:4229973-4409385 GCA_013397895.1 Origma solitaria
TTTTTTTTTTTTTGCAACTAGAAACGTAATAAGTTGTTCAATAGTGAAGGGTCAAAACAGTTGAAATAATTTTGCAAGTAAAAAGTGCTGAACTACTGTGGTTTGACTACTGCATTGAAATTCATCTGCTGTACTCCTTCTGTCTGGTAGTTCAGCAAGTGTTCACAGTTCAGAGTCTGCAGGACTTGGTATGCAGATGAGTGAAACATCACTGTATAAAGCATAATTTTAAAATAAATCCTTCATTATCTCTACTGTGAAATATCCCGTCTGTTTCAGCATTTTTATTTTTCATTTGTTTCAAGATTTTTGGAATAGTGTTTTTCAACACTCTCTGCAAGATTTATTGTATGTAGAAAAAGACTACAGAGAAATATCATTTTCCATTACACTTAAACCTCTATCGCTCTATCACCTTTATCACCTGTATCACCTTTATCACTCCTGTCCACCCAGCACACATCTATTCTCTGCAGCCTGGCCTTGCACTGCAGTGCAAAACACACAGTAAGTTCAAGTGGGTCTGTTGCGTTAACCTCCGGTTTTCAAAGATACCTAGATATGTATTACACTTATAAATAGGTGCCATTAATCCTTTGAGACAAAACTGTAAAAACTAGAATATCTTTTATATGAATTTCTGTTTCCTTTTCTTCTGCCTAGAGTATGCTGAATCTAAATGGCTTTTCATAGGATTTAAAGTGTCACAGGTTTTTGTGATCATAAAGATTCAATGAAAATCATAACTTCATTACATTGTTTCTTGATTTTTAATGTAAGTAATTGATTGATTTTTCAAAAATATGGCTCTAATTGTCACTGCTAGGAGCACATATCATAGAAACACAAATTCATAGGATGACCTCGGTTGAAAGGGACTTTAAAGATCATCTAGTTCCAACCCCCTTCCATGGACACCTTTCCCTACACCACGTTACCTGATCCAACCTGGCCTTAAACACTTCTAGTGATGGGGCATCCACAACATCTATCTGCAATAAATCATGCATGTAGTATGCAATACTAGCCTGCAAGGTGTTGTAGAGTCATATGAAAACATCATTGTGTTTAATTTTTAACTCATAACTAGCTTCCTGCCAAGTGTAAGTTTCTATCGGACTTACTCCTCCAACGTTCAAGCCTCGAGTAACTTCGATCTGCTCAGCGACACAGCACAGCACCTTATTCCTCTTCACATCCATGATGGAGCTTCCAACAATAGTAACAGATGAGAAGACTCAAGATTAATTAATATTATCTGTACTTAAAAATTATGCAGCTTTATTGACTATTTCATAACCTTGCTAACGTTAGGGAATTTTTTTTTCCATGCCAAAAAGTGACCTCTCATTACACAATTAAGTGACATTATAAAGAAGGCTAGGAAACTCTGGAACTATAAAAAAAACCTCTGGAATTATAAAAAATAATTGATGGAACCCAACTTTTAATCTAACATTTTAAAATTAACATGCTTTGATGATTTAATAGGTTTGTTTAACTAGACAAGTTTATTATCGAAGATACACAATTTTTAAGTGGGCCATCTAAGAAAATATCCCTTCAGAATATATAAAAAGTCTTAACACTCTTTATGTTTCTGTATCAATGATATTTGTTTTTAAGTTCCATTAAGACTGTCAAGACACACACAGGTAATGTTGAGACAGCCTTACTTATTTACTTACTTTTCTAAATTTATACTATAAAAAGCAAATCTTAGAACTTCTTGACTTCCCCAAGTTCTCACCTGGTAAATAACTGTTTTTACTAATTCATATGGACTACTGTTGTAGCAAGATAATATTCAGTGACAGGAGTTAATAAATGTCCCTACATAAGAAATTATAAATACCGTACCTGGAATAAGTAACAAGTGGAGTGTCATCACTAACAGCTTAAAGCATTCATGACTTTACCACTTTTGTGTAATTAAGTTTGGATTTTTGCATCTTTCGTATATTCATCCACATATATGTGACAGTGCCTCCTTTTCTACCCTCACTGAACCATTTCCAGAATTTCCATCCTAGTTTCCCCATTTTTCAAAATGTAATTTAAAATGTCTCTAAGTTTCACAGGCAAGAAGAGAATTATCTAGTATTTGAGAAGTATCTAGGTATATATCTTAGGTACAGTGTTGGATGTTCTTGTTTCTCCACTAAAACAGAGTTTGACACAGTTCTCTGTAAAATTTTATATATCCAAAATACAAGGATCAAAAATACTTTTGCAAAAATCATCCAACCGTCCAACTTCTGCAACTCCAGCCTCACTTATGATGTTCCTGCAAAAAGTGTTAGCATGATCAGTGGATTGAAAACTTCTAAAATTGCCTGGAAATACCATATAATCCTGTTCCCAGTTTAATGGAAAAGGGAAACACTGAAGAGATTGTCCAGACTGAATTCAATGAAGGTCTTTCACAGTTAGAGAGCGAATCCTTGGCAACAGAGTGCATTTCTCAAACAGAGCGAAAGAAAATGGATTTTCATTCTCTAAATACTTAGATGATAAAGACATTCAGTGTATTTGAAATTAGCTCCTAAAAGTATTTTGCCCTATAATAAGTCAGTAGAACTCCGCACAAGTTTTTGTTGCTGCACAGTAAGGGGCTGTAACAATGTATATTGTCTTTCAGTTTAGTATGTGTTCTTCCTCTCAATGTGAAATATTATGAGACAGCAGTGGGCTCATTTTATCTGGGCTATCCTGCAGTTGCCTTCTGATTCTCATTTTATTGGCTATGCAGAGAAGATGCCATTTAAAACTTTAATTGCCAGAGAGGGCTGGGAAATATTCACTGAGATTTACTGCTTTCCCTTTGTGATGTACCTTCACAGCAAAGTGACCCTGGTGGTTAGGAAGCATATTGTATAAATGGCAATTTAATGAGGGCTTGGAGACTACGAGGTCCCCAAAGAACACTTCATATTGAAATTTTCTTGTTATGGAGTATTTTATGAAGAAATCCTGGCAGGAATTCCAATGAAGATAACCTGGGTCTTTAGCCAGAGACATTGTAAAAAATGGACCAAAATTCTTAGTTAATATCTTAAACACTGGCAAACTGCATATCCATGAAGTCCAGTCTTACTGTTTAACTGAACTGATGAAGAGAGGCACTGACACGAAAAGATATCTCCATTTTTAAGATGTAAACAACTTGCATATTTTTTGAGTTATTAGCAAGACATCTAATCACAATATTCATGATTCACAGTAAGAATAATCGTTCAGAACATAACAAATGTGTTGATAGCTTTTCTGTTTTCAAGAACAGCATAATGCATAGTAGACGTATTACATATTTTAATACAGACATTATTTTTTAAATTTGAATTCTGCTGCTAATCTACTGCATTTTCTGCAAGACAGTTAAACTGCTACATTCATTTTATTGCTCATTAACTTTGAAACATAAAAATTACCATTTATAAGTTAATATTAAGTATTTCACTACTGATCACTTTTAGGAAGAACTTGTTTTAGTATGCTCAGGTGCAATCCTGTATTGATTCCTCTGTTTACTGAGATGTTAAACTCCTGTGCACCTTTTAAAACAATTTCTGTTGTGGTTTAAGCCCAGAAGGCAGTTAAGCCCCACACAGCTGCTTACTCCCTCCCTACAGTGGGAAGGTGAAGAAAAGTATAAGGGTAAAAGCAAAAAAACCTTGTGTGTTGAGAGAAAGGCAATAGGCAAAGAAAAAGGTACGCGAAAAACAAAAGCAAAATGAGGGATTCATTTACTATGCGTCATAAGCAAGCAGATGTTTAACCATTTCCAAAGAAAGCAGGGCTTCCTCAATGTGTAATGGTAACTTGTGAAGACAAAAGCAATAACTCCAAATGTCTCATATTTCCTCTTTTCTTTTCCCCAGCTTTTGTTTCTGGGCATGAAATCATGTGGTAAGGAATAACCCTTTGGTTAGCTGGGGTTAGCTATCCTGGTTTTATCTCCTCCCAGATTCTTGCACACTCCCAGCCTACTTGCTGGCAAGTTTTTATAAACTAACCAGTTGTATTTACTACTATGGAAAAAATCAGCTTTTGAAATGAGGGCCACATGAGGTTCTTCAAAGTAAGGGAATGATGTTATAGTAAATGACTGTATATGCACACATACCCTGAATATATTAAAGCTTGTAATAGACTGCTACTCATAGTATTTGATCCTTAGTGTCAAAGAAGCTACCTTGAAAACTCTGGGAGAGAATGAAATGCTGAACATCATTTGAAAGGTTAAACAACAAAGTGGAATATACTGTATATGAAAACCAGATAGCTGTTTCATAAAGATTTTTAGCCTTTGACAGTGTTAGTGACCATGACCTGAGAGAACAGGTGTCACTTTCAGCTGCTGACAAATCCTCAGACTAACTCAGGTCACTTCAATAGTCCTTTCACTTTGTTCTCGAGCTGGCGATGATTAAAGATTCAAGCAAGTGTCACCAGAGGTGAGAACCTAATTGGGCTCAGAATATTGGAATTCTGCCAGCAAAATGAAAGTATGCAGTCTCCAAAAAAACCCAAACCAACCGACAAAAACCCAACCAAATTAAAATAGCTGCTGTCCCTATCTCTGCAAGACACTAAACAATAAACATACACAAGTAAGACTGGTGAGTGCACAGACATTTCTGTGGAAAAATTAAATTCTTTGGTGGACTGGATGTGTAAAATTCAAACTGGTCATATCCAACAACAGAATAATCATGGTTTCTAATTGTGAAGCAAACAAATGACTTGTCAAAATGTCATTGCAAGGAGTGACAAAAAAAACTTAATTCACCCCGCTCAGAATCCCCAAGCATATGCACCAGGAAAAATGGTGCTGCTGCTCTTGCAGCATTGTTTCCTCAGGATGTCAGGAGCTCCTGCCTGCCACAGGAGCAGTGTGACAGGCTCACAGGGTGGCTGAAGGCAATCCCAGACGGACAGCCCACAGCCTGCTCATGTCCGGCAGGCCCGTGAGGGGAAGGAGCCAGCGCCAGCTGTCCCTCACAAGCCACCCGCAGCAGCCTGCCTTCCCCAACCCTTCCTTCATTCTCTACCTGGCATGAGGCTGGCTCCCAAGGGATTCACCATTGGAGTCAACACCGCTCCGTACTGCTGGATGTTCCCTCATGAGGCTCTCCATGCTGTGGCCTCTCTGGAGTTGGCCGAGTGGGGAGGGGATAGGCCCGGAAGGAGAGCTGCCACCAGACCACTGCTGGTGGGTGATGTGGGAGCTGTGTCTGGGCCGAAAACCTGCTGCGTGAGGGAGGCAGGCGGTGCGGCAGTCAGTGAAAAATATGCCTGCGCATTTGGGAACTGTCTGTTCAAAACAGTTCTGAAGGACATAAGTGTCCCAGTAGGCGGCAAACTGTATGTGAGCCAGCAGTGCACCCTGGCAGCAAAGAAAACCAGGTCCAGGGAAGTGATCCTTCTACTCCTCAATTGTGAAGAGCAGGCCGGAAATCCTGCGTCCAGGTTTGGGCCCGTGGAGCCACAGTGCAACACCACATCTCTCCACACATAACCAACAACTCCATTCTTCATTCCTTCCTCAAAGGTATTTTTGAACATTGATATCCCACCCCAATCCTGACCTTGGTTAGGGGCAGATAAGGCTTTGCAGTGGCAGACCTGGCAGGATGGTAACACTTATCACACCGGGAATGCAGCAGTGGCAGGTGCAGGTGCAGCCTGCTGTCTCCAGGAGCTCTGAAAAGAGTTTGGCTTCACAGGGCTGTTTTCAAAACTTGCTGGTGCAGGCATGTCGGACATGAGGGCAGACAGATGGTTATTGTGGCATGCTGAAGGCTGCTTGCATTAAGTAGGCACAGCAGATTATGGAATATGTTCCCAGCCGGCGATGCTCCAAGTTCTGTGCAATGTACATATAGCAAATTGGTTTTAGAAAGGGCTAGGCATTAGTGGGGAGGATGCACACTGCTCCAGATTAATTGGACCAATAATTCAGCAATTATTCCCTGAAGCAAATCGCAAGAACAGTAATAGATGTAGACTAAAGAATGCAAAACTGATTGCAGTGGCCCAGCTGAGACTGATTATTCCTTCATTTGTGTTAGGTCTTCTAAAACATCTTGAGACAGTCTTCTAAAAATGTTGTAAGATTTTTTGGAAGAGCGTACTTTGATTCAAACTCCAGATTGTATCTAAACATGTTTCATCCCTTTTTTCAGATTGGATAAAAATAAATTGGAGTCAACATTAAAATCATCAGCCTGACTTGAATGTCTTCTTTTCCAGTATGTCAACAGTTGCTATCAAAATGATGATCAAATATTTTGATAATCTCACATAGAATTTCAGTGATATATTTAATCCAGATTGAAATTAAAATTAATTTTGTATTATACACTATCATTTTCAGAAATAAATCAATTTTATTTGAGGGCTGTATTTCATGTCCCTGAATATGACATGGAGAAGGAAAAAACATGACCTGCATAAACAACAATGTTACTAATTGAGACCAATTAACATATTTAATACTCATGTCAATATTTAGTAAAGGCACTAAAGAGAGCATTGTTGCCAAGAAGGGAAGGGAAAAGAAAGGTAGAATTGGAGGCTTGCCCTGACCAATGACAATATTTTGAGATTATTCTCTTAAAAATGTGTCATTAGAGCAATCATAAGTGACCAGCTCAAATTCAATTTAATGAAAGGAGCCCTGATTTTTTTTTTTCCTTTTTTTAATATATGGTGCAATTATTTGTGTTCATTTAGATGTGTTCAGACCTTTTTGATCCTGTGAAAATCTTGTCAAGAGAGACAAGCTCTCACTGAAGAGGTTTTTTACTGAAAAAATTTCTTTTAATTGCCTGAGCTTTAGAGATCAGTGCATCAGCTCCTGGGTGTGTAGCTGTAGTTAAAGAAGAAAGATGTTGACTGTTAATGCCATTGTTCTATTTTCTTTGGAATTATTTTAATAAACTCAATGTATTTGTCAAGTGTTGGGTAAGAGACCTGGAGAATATCCTGTTCTTATTTTGACTGAAAATTTCTACTATAAAACTTATTTCAATAGTAGAATATGTTTTTTAGACTGATTGAAATTACCTGATTTTGTGAAAAAAAAACAGAGAAGGGGGGTTAATTTTATTATGAAAACATTAAAAACATCAAAAGGCTGCAGGGGGATAAAAAGATTTTTAATTTTCAACAGTGTGAATCAAAACACTAATCTTTGTTCCCTGAAAATTATAAATATATAATTTTTTTCAGACTTCCAGGTTTTGTAGAGTATTAAAAATATAGACATTATGATAAAAAATTTAAAAGTATGTGTTTTTTCCATTTTAAGGAAGAGAACACAGAATATTTGGCTAGATATTGGAACTGCCAATTGGAAACCACTGTTGGAAACTTTATATTTTTGAAGATGTATAGCCTAATTTAAACTTCAAATCCTGTGTGTCAGATACAATAAAATCTCTATAAACAATTATTTTTCAAAATGCAAATACTGATGAGAAGCATCAGAATTAAGAAATACAAATGAGGCAAAGGTCATGCAGAATTGTTTGAGCAGAATAGTTTTGTCATAGCTTTGTCATTTTCTGGATAATTAATCTGTATAGATTTATTTGTGAATGAAGAATAACTCTGTTTGAGGATTCTTTGGGATCTTTGGATGATGAGGGAAATTCAGCTTTGTAAGTGTGCATTAGATTATTACTCAATACATAAACTTTATGTCCAAATTAGAAAAAATGCTCCTGGAGTTATATGTTATTGGCAGTTTCAAAGGAATTAACTTTTTTCTTGTAGTTTTGGTGACCCTGGTAGAAATTACTTAAATAAGTCATAGAATAAAAGTAATGAGTAAAAACTTGTCTATTATGTATATATGTAAGATGAGAACTAGTTGAAATTATCAAAATTCTGACCTTCCAGTACCTGAAGGGAGCCTACAAGAAAGGTGGAGAGGGACATTCTAGAGGACAAGGGGGAATGGCTTTAAACTGAAAGAGGGTAGGTTTGGATTAGATATTAGGGGGAAATCCTTTACTGTGAGGGAGGTGAGGCACTGGCCCAGGTTGCCCAGAGAAGTTATGTGTATCCATCCCTGTGAGTGTTCGAAGCCAAGCTGGATGGGACTCTGAGCAACCTGCTCTAGTAGAAGGTGTCCCTGTACATGGCAAGAGGGTAATAACTAGGCGACCTTTAAGGTCCCTTCTAACCCAAGCCATTCTATGATTCTATGATTCTAAGATTTTGAGTCTTTTAATACATTGGTCAGCTTGAATTTTAAAGTAAGAGGTAAATCCATTAGGTAAAAATGCATTTTAAACTTAATTTCTTGAATTATGTTAAAATGAGTGAAGGTGTTTTTTCTTCTCTAAAAATACAGGACTGAAATTTGTTCTTGGGGTTTGGATTGAGAAGTAAATACTACTGAAGAACATGATTTTGATTTCAAGAATCTTATAGGATCAGTTCACCATTAACCACACAAAGCAGGTTACAATTTAATATTAGATTTCTAGCAACTGTTAGTTTATTGTAGACCTTAAAATTGTCCTTTGGTCCACGACAGACATAGCACATCCAGTTGATTGAGAACTAATATTGTGACATCGCCTTTGAAATAAGAGAATCAGCAGATGAGAAAATCTCTTGTAACGCATTGAGTTTTAGGATCATTAGTCTGAGCACTTCAAAACAAAGATATTGCTTATTAAAAGTCTTTAATATTATGGAAGTTTCTTAGTATAGAGCTTTTGAATTATAGAGATAGTACCTTTTGTGGCTTGTTTTGCAAAGATCCTTTGGAAGTTCTATTTTAGAATTTAAAATACTCATGCTTAATGCTGCTTGTATGTAAAAACTTGCTTTTTTTCTTTCATTTTTTCCACCCATGCAATGGATGAGAGTGCAAGTATCACAGATTTTGTGACAGCGACAATATTCAGCCCACTAAGAAGCTTTTTCTATTCAAAACTAAAACAAATAAAGTTTCAGGGCTAAAAAGATGCTTTGCAACTTGCACTTGTTTCCTGCTTCAGGTTGTCCTCTAACCTTGGAATGTCTTGATCTCTTTCTGTTCCTCTCAAATGCCATAGGGTATCACACAGAAAAGCTAATACAAACTGTTACTGTAGCTTCTCTGGAGTTCTTCTATGAGCGTACATCATAATGCTTCACCTCCATCAGGACTTTATCTGTGAAGTCTCTTGTGATTTAGCAACTACCATATGGATTTCTGTTCCACTTCAAAAATTGCATCTGTGTAGTGGGAGTCATATATATGCGTATATATGCACACAAACATGGATACATTCTGGCAAATAAATCCCCTGAGACTTCAATGACACTTAGTTCCATCCTAGTTTCTTCTTATCTCTCTGGAGAAGGGATTAAAACATACATATACATTCTCAGTTTTGTAAGAAGATTGGAATTCTATTTCCCTTTTATTAATGTATAAGCCCTTCTAGTATGCCCAGAACTACTTGCAAAAATATAGAGACCACTCTTCTGAAATTCTTGTGATCTGGAAATACACAGTGAAAGTAAACTACAGAAATAGAGGAGAAGAAAGAGAACAAAACTGGAATGGTTTTATTTCATTTAATACGGAAAGAATTGGCTGGGAAAGCAAATTAACTAATAAAGAGTCCATGAAGCTGACAAATTGCAATAATTCCCCAGGCTGACTCAGGTATGATCAAAAGTGAAGAGTTTTTACAAAGAGTTTTTCAAAGTGCAAAAGATGAGGGAAAGCCTAGGGAAATCTGGGAACTCTGTAATTGGAATTACATGGAAGAACTGTCATTGAAGGAACAAGATTAAATTATATAGTGTCTTCCATTTTTTGGAAGTGTAAAGATAGGAGAAGACCTAATTGGAGCAGAATTTGTAGTAGATGTAGGGACACTAAATCTTGATATTGTTACTAATGGAGAGTCCATGCAGGTGTTGACCTACAAAAGGCATGGAATGACAAGTGATAGAAGGAAAATCAGTTAAGAGAGATTTAAATTTTGTACTTTTTCTGTACGTTTACCACAGTAAGTCCTATAAAGCTTTCATCAAAAAATACATCTATCGTTTTCATAGCTTAACTACAGATATAAATATAATACTTGAAAATGTTTTCTAAAAATACCCGCACAATGCCTTCCTTCTGTGTTATAGATTTCTTAAAAGCTCCCTGATTTTAAAACTTGCTTTCCTATATTTTACAAATTGTTACTAGTTTTTAATGCATTTAGCAAAACCCCATTGTCACAATGCAAATCTACTTCACAATAAGCAAACAATTCCAACACAAGTATTTTTTGTGACATTTGTTCCCCAAAGTTTTACTTTATTGCCTCTCAGCATGAAACATGTATTGATTCTGGCCTCAGGAGCTGCATTCCATTCTTCCTCCATTTTAGCAGGTGATAAATCAAAGGTGACAAAGTAAAAGTGGGACTTTTAGTGAACGAGTGGGACTCTAGGGAAAGGGGTAAGGTAGTCCCTTACAGCTAGCTGGAAAAAACAGCTTCCAAACAACTAAATATCAGACTTAAGAAAGTTATTTGGTGTTCAGGAGAAGATTACAAGAAGATTTGGTGCTTTCCAGTTGTCATATTTTCTCAAGAAAAGAGTTTCTTCATGAATAGTTTGAATTTTTTTTAATTCTGATTTACTTACTTGTTTCATAGTCTTTCCATTCATTCTTTGATGAGCTTCTATTCAGCATCGACATCTTTTTATCACAGCACATTAATAAAGACATAAAAATGTCTTAACTTATTCTAACCTTTTCCTCTGCCTCCTACTGGACTTCTAAGGAGTTGTCCATCAGAGGACTGTCTGAAGTTGTCTTTTAATTCCTGAGAAAACAGGAGGAGAGGTAAATAGGTGCTATACATTTTCTGACTTTGCATTCAACTGAAATTGTTTGTTCCACATGAATCCCTCCTGGCAAGGTTTCTTCTTTGAATTTATTCTTTTAAATCTTTGGCTTTCAATGCAGTAGTTTCTTACTGCTTCTTACCAGGTTGTTTCTGGGGCTGTGCTGCCTCTGACATAATTCCCACATTATTATTTTAATCACCTATGCAGCTTAAAAGTTTGTGACCTACCTTTCCCTTTTACCTTCTGTCTCATAATTCCTGAGCTAAAATTCCTAATTTTTTTTCCTGTTAACTTTAATCTCCAAGGAACTATGTACACCTCATGACAACAGTTATATTTTCAAATTTACCACTTTTTGATTCTATCTGTGCTTAATCCTCATGGGCTTTCTGCCATTACCAGTTATTCATTGTATAATGGATTAATGTATTTTTTATTTACATATTTTAAAAGACCTGCTGGAAGTCCATAACATGAAGAGACTAAATACCTGGGTTAAAGGCTGTTTTCAGTGACCTGTTTTGTGATTGTAGAGATTAGTAGAAAAAGTTTAATTATAAGATTGAGGAGTTGTTCTTGTCTGTGAGAAACAGGAGATTCTTCCTGCTCTGATCTTAACTGTGAATAAAAGAAACTACATTAATCATTCATTTCCTTCATGTTCCTAGATTATTAAGGGATTAAACCTCTTTCAAATAAATTTCGCTGTCAAAAGCACAGAGTACTTGATGCAAAATGAGTAACTCTCTTTGCATGTTGCTACAGTCATTGACTGTGGGCAAGAGAGGGAGGATTCAGGACTTGGCAAGGTTCTATTTTTCTTAAATATCTTATCTTGACTAAGTTTTATACATGTATTCCTGCTTTTTAACAGAGTATTTTATATTATACCTTTATAATGAACACTAGTAAAATTAGCATTGCCCTTGAGCTCAAGAGAGAGGACATCTCTTCCTCAATATCATTACCATTAGAGCTCTATTATCATTACCATTTGTGAAAATCTTGGGAATTTATTTCACAAGTCTGTGCCTCTGCTTCCTCAAGAGAAAAACAGGACAGTTCTTTTGGAAAATAGTTTGAGTTCTACCAGTTAAGAGTACTTGGTGTGGTGCTCTATTTTAAAAGAATATATTGTTTATATCATCCAAAATAAAGTCCTATTTATGACTTCAAAGAAGATGCTAATACAGTGAAGGATGAAACTGAAACAGCACATAGTAACTTAATGTATGTCAATCTAGGAATTGAGAAATTAAAACTACTTAGGGAACTTAGAGAGACAAAACAGAATTACATGTTGCAGTTTATCTTTCTAATTATGACTAGCAAGTCAAACCCATCTCCCTAATTTATGAGATTTTGATTTGGCTACAGGGGAGAAATGCCAGCAGCTGCAGTTGTGGTATATTAGTATTGGTAGTTCTATTCAAGCAGAGGAGAGAGAATTTTTTAAGCAAAGAATAATGCAGAGTTTACAGATAATAACAGAATATTACTCTGCAACGGGTAGGCCAGATTTCTTGCAGAACCTCTTGACATTTTGTATTGTTACTTCCTAAACCTTGCAAATTACAAGGGGGCTCATATCCAATTGTAAGATTCAAGATCTAACTTCTCTGCCACAGAAGTAATTCTTTCAGCTTTTTTGTGTTGCTTTTTGGCATTAAATAATAAGGGAAATTAATACAGAAATAATAAAATTGTTATCTCCTGAGGCATGTAATTTAGCCAGAGTTCAGTAACTGCCTGTTTTTGTACTACTATGAATCTGGAATTGCCACATACATACATTCTTTCTGCTTCGGATTTTTGTCAAGGGAAGAAGAGAAAATTCATCATTTCTCTGAGATGTTTCCACGTCAGGAAGCTGAACCAAGACAGTGCTTTGACTAAGCTGCCTGTACTTCAGAAATCAAGGTACGGATCTACTTTGCATGCACTGAACCGACAGTCACCACATTGAGATCTGGGCTGATGGTTTTACTATGGAAATAGTACCCATTGTCCACTTATTTGTCTGCACTGAAATTTTAGGACAGAAACACAGACCTGTAATCTTACTGTAGCCAGGTCTTAAAAATGTTCTCAGAAAGGGGATTCTTTTCCTGTTACCTATAGAATGGGATTATTCGGCTTTACTAGATAAATCAGGTTGCAAGAGTCTGTCCCTGAATCTTAAACATATGAGATATTCTTTTTCTTAGACTGCGATGCAATTATATAATGGATAATTTGTTTTATATCTGTAATTGCAACTAATTCATGTAACAGGGAGGTTAACTACAGAAGTGAATTCATCATCATCTCATGAGTTTCATACTCAGTACATGGCAGTGTCATTATTCTGGACTAACATGTTTTGCTACTTCTACTGAATACACACTCCTGTAGTCATAAGGTTAATTGCCTGGTTTACTATTCTAACATCACAGTGATTTCACAGTAATTACATTGTGTTCAGTAGACTAACAATAAATTTTAAAAGTAACAAAAATAAAATTTAGTATAATGGAAGTCTCATAAAGTTGGAAGTTCTAAAGAAGTAACTACAATCTTAGAATTGTAGTTTAGGACTTGGGATGGAGTATTTCTCAAATCCAGCCCACTCCCTTATTTTTGCTTAAGGAACCAAATTCTGTCACATGTATATCCTTCTCAAGCAATATTTAGAGCTCTATTTTCAAGACAGGGTTGAATTTTTTGGGGTGTCTCTTGTAAAGTAATATGGAAAGAATTCCACCCTGTCTCTAGTAGCTGCTGTGTGGGGAGCCTTGTTCATTTCAAACCAAATGAGACAAGTGTACAGACTGAAATATAGATGGCACAATTTTTTCCTTGACAGAAGCAAAACAAACCTGACCTAGAAATGTTCCTGACTTAGGAGTTGTATCCTGCTCTTCTTACATCAAGGGAGGCAGATATAATATAACAAACTTTCCCTAAGGAAGAGGAAATACATAAAAAAGTAGGGAATGTAATGAGGACATTAGCATCCCTCACAAAACTATCATCATGTATCAGTTATTAATTTCTTTCCAAAATAACAGAAATATCATTTTGTTAAAGAGAGATTCCCAAAACCCCAGGCCCTCATATTATGCCATTGATCTGCATCTTCTTAAGTGAATTCTCAGTATTACAGTCTCATTGACCTGAGTATTTATTTGTTCTCTGTGTGTTTGTGCATATTTGGCAGCTGCTAAATGGGTTTGGCACTTTTACCCACAAGCAGCAGAGGAAAGTTGAACCCTCGGTTAATTGGCATGGTGACAATTATGAAAGTGCTGTTCTTGTGGAGGAAAAAGATAGTTTGATTTAAAGACAATTAAAGCCCTGATCGAGCTGGGACCTATCCTCCTCTATATTCATTATTTAGATAGTAAGTTGGCAATGATTATTGTCTTTAGCAGAAGAAGGGAAAAGTGAAAAGAAACCACCTGTGCAGAAGAAAGGAAGTTTGTTAATGGAGCTTGAGGAAGTAGTAGAGCAATCTGGACAGTAGAATCACTAGTGATTGCAGGAACAAATGATGTCAATTCAAGTGGCATGTCAGCCTTCATTAATTCTAAAGCACTATCAATATGCTAACTACCAAATTCTTTATCCTGTGGAATGACCCTGATGGATCATAAAGCTTTTGTCTTCCTGGCATTATGTTTCTATACAAAACCCTCCAGCTACAGATCCACACATTCTCACAGATGGGCAAGGCACACATTAACAGAGAGAGAGATTCCAGCTGTCACTGACTGAATTGCCTTTCCAAAGCTGGTTGCAACTGTATGGTGTGTGGTTGTTTATTTACTATTCATAAGAACAAGATCTACAGATTTTATAACTCTTCTTGGAAACAGCAATCTTTCACAATAAGCAGGAAGAATATCAACAGGTCTTTCACACTGAGAAAACAGATTGATTAATTTTATCTAATTCTGAAAGTACTTGAACATGGTGGATGGGTTAGCTTGATTTCAAATTGTAAAGTTTGTGTTCCATCTAGTAGAATTAGGTGACGGATGGGAACGGAACACAGTGGAGAAAATTAAAAGATGAAAACTAAGCATCTAAGGAAATAAAAGCTCAAAAAATTAATTTGATGTAGGAGATAATGCAAAAAAGAAATCTAAATAATAAATAGAGTGGATAGTATGCATAAATTAGTCTCTATTTTCAGATGTAATACAACAATATCAAAGTCAGGACAAAACTGTTTATCTAAGTTTAATATATAGTCAGCCTACTCATGTTCTACCTTGCCTGGGGGGATTAAATGTGTCCTAATAGTCCTTTCGCCAGGAGAATGCAGTGCTAGAAGGAGCCTCTAACACTAAACTAGTTCAGAAACATGTTTAAGTATGCTCATTTACAGTACCCTGGGCTGCTATGCAGTCTTCTTGCTTCTTACAGAATCTTGCACATATGTATAAAATGCTCTAGATCAACTTCTCACCCCTCTTCCAGTGACTGCAGGAAAATCAGGTGGCATCTGCCATAAACAGAAGAATGTCCCTTGATAGAGGGACATTCTTTCGCACCTTAAAGCCATAATAAACAAAATAATCCTAGAAGAAGACAAGAAAACCTATCGTTGTTAACATATGCCAGGTCATATGGTTTCTACAGTGATCAGACCCAATTCAGGCATAAAAATAGATGTCAGGGTACTGTTTCTTTCTTCAGTTTTCCTTTTAGTATAACTAAAATTTCTGACCAACTACTACTAAAAACCTGATTCTGCACAAATGGCATTTTAAATGGATGACAAGACATCCAAGAGCAGATTTCAGACTGTGGAACCAAACTACAGAAATATTGCAAATAAACAATAAAAAGATACTAAGTGTAAAAAGGCTCACATCTAAAATGAGAACAGCACAAGGTTGTGATGGCAGTGTTAGGGTGCCCCACAGATTAGACCCTTTTCCTTCCACTCTGTCCCATACCTAAAGATACACTGAAGGAATGTCCAAGAAGAAGGAAAATTGGGCAAGGATTGCATAAGGGGGCATGAAGTTTGAGAGATGGAACAAATCCATGGAGATTTGATCAAAGGAAATTAACTAAAGACTATAAAAGGGTAATGAAAAGTAGATCACTAGTATTAACACTTGCAGATGACTTTTTGAAAATGAAAACAATCTAGTTGGTAAAGAAAAAATTAATATCAATTCTTTTAATAAATTATTTTCTGTGCTTGCCACTACTTTGGTTGTACAGCTTCAAATATTATAAGAATCTTCTGATAAGATGGTGGTAATTTATCTTTTGGTGGTAATTTATATTTTACTTGTGTCAGAGACTCTTACCATGATGCTTTTTTTGAGGTATATGTATAAGAAATTAGAGTGCTTCAATAACTAAACATAAATATAAATATATGTATGGCAAGTATACTTTACAGTAGTGTCTCAAGCACAATTTTCATCTTTTAATTTAAAACCAGAAAACAATAATCACTGCAGTTTCCTTATTGTAATTATTTTGTAATGAATACAGTGGGACTGAATCTTCATTTTTGAGCCATTTTTGACACGCTTGTGATGACAATCAGAACTAGATTTTCAGTTCTTTTGTCATTCCACAATCTTACATCCAGTTTTAATTTTCAAAATGCAATTTCATATACACTGAGATCACAGTATGCTTTTAGCATAACTGGTTGCAGTTTTGACTCAGATGATATATTGTTTTATTTTAATAGAAACTGATGTTGGGCTTCTTACCTAATATTTAGTGGGACAGAAAGAAGGCCAGCCGTGTTAAACAGCATCTTGGTTGTTCAGGTAGTCACAATAATGAGACCTGTTAAAATCTCAGTTAGCAAATCCTGAACTTGACTTCCCTCTTGTGTACATATGACTCAGTAGTGAGTCAGTTTTGTACCCCAGTAAGTGCTAAATTATTTAGCACCACTGAAATAGCCCCATCAGGAGAGACTGAGAAAAATAAAACATTCATCTCTTTAAGCCAAAAGGTCCGAGCTGGACATGCAGTTCTTGAGTTTCAAGGTCTTGCTTTGGATTCCTCAAACAGCATTCCTGTGACACTGTAGCCATTGTTGGTAACTAGTCTTTCCGTGTTGTCCCACTTTCTTTAGTATACAGATGAGGCTGGTTTTGTGCATGAGAATTGTTAAAATTTGTTTCCACAGCCTGTTAATATACTGTCTTTAAGCACAGCCGACAAGAAATTCTATGAAGGTTCCTGGGATGTATTAGGTTGGAGGTGGCCTTCACACCTGCCTTGAGGCAGCTGATACTCACACTAGAGGGTGTCCAAGGCACTGCAAATTCTACCAATGTGGGTTTTTATCACTGAGAATGGTAGTGCTGCAAATACACCTTACCTTCAGAGATGAATGCTTGCTTGTTTAAAGCATATGATCAATATATGACTCAAGTGTCCCCTTTTAATAGATCCTATATAAGAAGGACAGTTTCATTCCACATGTTTTGCTCAGATGACAACTTGTTTTGCACTGGACATAGTTGGGTCCCCTTGAAAGTAAAAATTTTACTTATTGTCAGGATTACTTTGACTCGAGATCCATATGTGGCCCTGTAACCTTACTATCATCTCTCTAAGCCAGTCAGTTAACATTGCTGCATTAAGATTGATAAATATGTCTATTCCAAGCCACCTCTGATGAATACCTTCATATTACTTCCAATGATACCATTTGCCTCTGTGGATCATGGAAAATGAGCCACCACTAAAAGCTGATTTAAAAAACCTCACTATTTCTTCAGTTGAAAACCTTAAAGGCTTCCAGCAGCAGCGCCGTAGTTTCCCTAAAATCCTAATTACAGTGAATTAAATTACTAAAATGCTACTAATTACTTTTTAATTTCAAGAGAGATGTTTACAAAGCACACTATAATGAGTAATACAGTACTCAAATGATTACTAATGTTGCCATTTTGTCTGACTTAATCTCAATTAGTATAAATCACAATGTCATCATTGCTAATTGCTATTCCTTTTGAGCAAAATGCTAATTTCTCTTTACAATCATACAATTGCTGTTTGTTTTTCCCTTAAATTATTCCATTTAAGAAGCCCTGATAAAATAAGTGTTCAGAATATTTATTTTCTAGAGCTCAAGGAGTGGAAAGCATGAACAGAGGCTTTTAGGGTTTATTTTTCAGTAGTTTTGTCTTTTAAGTTCATTTCTTCCTATAATAAGAAAAAGCTTTCATCTCTCCAATGAATCATCAAGCAAGATGTAAATTCCTATCAAACTGTATTTTCAAGGGATTTTGCTTGGTTTACAGTCAGAAATTGACCTTATTATGCATTTCTGAAAGGAATATTTGAATCTTTCTTCTTTAATAAAATGCTGTACACTTAACTGTAGCTGTGTACTTACAAGGTTCTCACTGTACCTGTGAAAAGCTGAATATCAACAGAGAAAGTTAAAATTATTTATCTAAGGTCAGAGAATGTAAAAAGGGAGTGGCACAGCTGAACCCACCATGGAACTTGTTATCCTACTTGTGCACTAAGTAGTAGTCTGTGCTCCTGCCCTCTAAAGTCTCACAGACTTGGATGTCAAATATTTGGGTCTCCCCATAACAGGCACTCCATTACAATGCCAATGGATTTCTAATCTGGAGCTGTATAAATGAATGGAGACAGGACACAGGACTTTGTTCCTGCCATCTTCACTGTTAAGAGAGGTCAACTCCCAAACTTGAGCCATCAGAAATTATTAAATCTCCGTTTGTGTGCTTAAGACATAGGTCTAGTGGGATCAGATTCAGTTGTGTCATGGCATTTCCTCATCTTTTCTCTGTATCATTATGAGAATAATTTGATCAGCAAGGCCCATTAAACTGAATGGAGCTGGAAAGAGGTGCTGGAGAGTGCCGGGGTATGCTGTTGCTTACTCTAAGACAAGTTCATGCCTTTAAAGCAAAATTAATACTCCAAGATCTAGTCCACTGTTACATTTATTACTAGAAATACGTAGGAAAGATTCATCTCTCTGTGTTGAGAGTTGATGGAGCAGAATAGATCTAATAAAATTGTACACCTTTCAACAGCCTTTTATTGAGAAATCTGTGAAAGGAGTCCTCTAGACTGTGCCCTTTCCCTCCTGGTATAGACACGCACAAGTCCTCTGAAAAGCTGGATATGGTACAGGGCCCAGTACTTCTCTTTCATTAAGTAATTTCTTTTTCCCTACAGCAGTCATGGTATTTCTACTTAGATAGATGCTTAGAGATAAGCAATTGTCATAATTTTTAAGGCACAGTACAGGTCACAACTCCTGTAACTCTGTCTTCCAGGAATGAGCAAAGGATTAATTTCTTATTTCCTCCATATTTATGTTTTCAGTAGCGTACATACCAGTGAAAGTACAAGTAGTACATTTTCCCTATGGTTTGCTTCTAGACTCTGCTTCATAGGTATTTGTTCATACTGAAATTTCTGTCTTGAGAGGAGTGACGGGTCTGGAGAGCAGATTGTCCTTATAGCATTTTTAAGAATTCATTTCCCAGTTAGCCCAAAGACGAAACAAAAGGGATGAAAAGCACTTTAGTCATCTCTCTGTTTACCAACTGCTGATTTTAAATCACCAACGTTGGTAAGATTTCCAAGTCAATTAATGAGAATTTTAATATGATTTCCAGACAGGGGCGCATTTGTTTGATTTATTATTCTGGATACAGCTTTGTTAGCTGATGTCAAAAACAGGGTCATACAGGAGTCCTACTTTAAAAGAAAGGGGCTTGAGAGTCAAAACCCAGTACAGCCAGCTGATCCTTAGGTGTGAAGGGAAAACAGAACTCCAAATTACATCAACATAAGTACTCCTGCAGCTGTGAAAATCAAAACGGGCAAAATTTAAGAAGGCAGTTCCCACTGTTTTAAGTAATTACCTCAGAGAAATTCCAGTCTCAGATCCAGAGTTTGCAGATACAGAGAGTTCTGTCACCCTCTTCAGTTTGTGCAGGCTGGGGAGCAAAGGGCATTGTAGTTGATCTACATAGCAATATTCTGTGCATTAAGCAGCCTTTTTTCCCCTCATGTAAAACTTTCCTTGTAAACTTAGTGAGTCACTGTGAAGATAGAAAGCTTTATTTTTTATCCCAGCCCTCATTATAATGCAGTCAAATTGCCCTTCAAGATATTTTTCCGTGCTGGTTGCAGAACTTCGACTTTCACACTAGCATAGGCAATACCAGAAGGACTATGGCACTGTTGATGTAAAGAGCGGGATTTAAAAAAATTGCTGTGTCTAATCATTTTGCATTTTTCAAGTTTGCACAATAAATAGACTAATCAATCTTCTAAGAAAACATGCCCCAGAAAGAACTGCATTGCAGAATGAATAACTCAGGTTTTATTAGGCTTGTATTCTACTTACTAATCACCTATCTGTAGCAAGTATCTGAAGGGCACAGTAGAGGTGACTAGTCACTCTCTTGGGATTCTTTACCTGCATTTTGACAGATTTTTTTCCTCAGGTATTTTCACAGTTTGGGGGGATGAGTGAACATCAAGACAGTAGAGAGAAAACTACATATTATTTTTATTTTATTTTGCAAAAATGCTTCCCTCTCTTCCTGTTTTGTTTTGAGCTTAAAGCAAATATGTAAACCTGGTATTCCTATGACAAGACTGGCTGTATAATTATTAGCAGAATAATCTTTTTTGTCTTTCTGTTTTCCCATTGTGTCTGTCACTGGAAAACCTAAGTGTCATAGAAAACTCAAATTTTATGTTGTATATCTGGTTTTGTTTAAATAAGGAATGGGAATTGTTGGATTGCTGTGTGGTAAATATACTCTTTGGTTCCTGCAGTAAAAACCCTGTTACATTTGTATACAGATGAACTTTTTACACTGACCTACTTTGTAGTGCCAAGTCATTTAGCTAAGTCACTAGATTTTCATTTAAAATGAGATATCAAAACACTGGACCTCAGATAAAAAATATAGAACCAAAGTGGTCTCCAAGTAAATGGTATTCAGCACAGGGACTCTGTTGCTGTTGAACACTAAAATGAAAAACCTATTTATGGAGGTCAAATCACAGCTTAGATATGTATTCTAAATGCTAAGATCGTTTTGAATCTGGGTATATTGTTCATATTCAGCTCTAGCCTAAGTTGTTCACTTATGAGACTTTGCTTTCAGAAGTGCCTGAAGATGTTGGAAGAATTAATGACTTTGAAAGATACTGAAATATCTCTTTGGAAAGCAAAGAAGGAGCAAGTAACTACTGTACAATTGCAAAAGGAATGTGTTTTCCTGGGGAAACCTTTGTTTGAAACCAAACTCATAATGAATTAACCAAATGCAACTATCGCAAAAGTTATTAATTAGAATGCTTTCTATCTGGGTAGGAACAAAAAGCAAATCAATCAATAGGAGGCAGGCAGAATCTTAAGAACAGAGTATTACTTTCTGTGAACTGTGCTCTCATCTCAGTGATCCTGAAGACCTCAATATTGCACCTGTGAGAATTTCAGTGTAAAGAGTATCTTCAGTTCATAAAGGCAGCAAATCCGTCAAATATAGTCATTACATGCCTGCCTATGATAACAAGGATAAGATGTAATGAGCAAAGAAATCTGTCTTTTTCTTATGTTCCTAAGAAGCAGATATTGCCTCGACAATTTTGAGGATTCCCTGAAGGCTGGTGCAGTCTTGTGTCCTAGCTTTGGCTGGGATAGAGTTAATTTTCTTAATAATTTTCTCATTTCTTATTTGCAGTATATGCTCCCTGTTGGAATTTTCCCACCATGGGAAAAGGGCTAAGGTTATCATGTTGTTGTACTTCATAACACAGGCTTAGGATATGATAGAACTGCTGGTAATGAAACCAGTCTGGTATTTGTACTCAGCGCTGCTGTGGTCTCTGTACTTTGGGAGTCATCGATCTGAAACTATTAATAGTTACACTTTTAACCTTTTCTCCTCAGAGGCCCACCCTATGGAGGAGACATCTTACCACATTTTCCCCTTTCCCACCAGTTTAGTTACAGCAGCATTTGAAAACTCAGAAAATTTAGAATATCATTGAGATACTGAATCCAGCATGGACCTATTGCTAGGAACTAAGATGTTTTGCTGAATGACTTCCAGATCTTTTCTAAGGTTTAACAACTATTTAAGAATATCACCTAGAGATCTGCCCTAGGTTGGGTAACTACGAGTGGTAACATGCAAGGGATAGTACAGGCAAGTGCCTAGGACTGGATGCCTTCAATTTTTTTTAACTGTACCCCTGAACAAGTGCTGAATCTGAAAAATCTAGTTAAATGTTAGGAAAAAATATGCTGTCACCTGGGCAATTCCAGAGAGACACAAATAACTGCAAGGTGCTGGGACCCGACCCATGCCTACCGAACCTTGCTCAACACTATTCAATACTCTCAAGGGGAAAAGAAGGTCTCTGTATCTGAAAACAAGGTGACAGACACTGCAGCTACTCCTTCTCCTTTGACAGACACTGTGGCTGCTCCGACCCTGGTGACAGGCGCTGCGCTGAACCAGAGGACCAACCCATGCCAGTATCAATTTCTCTGATGCACAAGAAGAAATGGCCATGAAAGCCAGCTTGTTTAGTAGATGTGAATGAAGCAGGACCATCAGTAGAAAACGAGGATGAGGCAGAACAAGAGGTAGCCACTTGATCTCTATCCCCAAGTGAGCTATAAAAAGATTTCAACCGTCATCCAGGTTGGTGCATCATTTACATATTATATATTATATTTCCATTATTAAATGGTTCTTATCAGAACCCACAGGTTTTACCTTCTTTCTGATCATTCATCCCTTCCCACCAGGGTGTGTGTGTCTATCAGTGAGTGAGTGGCTGTGTGGTACTTAGCTGCCATCTGAAGTTAAACCACGATGTCCTGCAAAATTCCAAGACTATATGAGATCGAGAAAGTCCCATTGGAACCCTACATTTTGCTGATTTTATAATAATGAACACTATGAAGGAAAGTATACTTTCATAATTAAGGAATTATGAAAATTAAAGACTTGCAGAAATTCTGCTTCAAAGTGACCTCTGAGAGGTTAAAGAGTCCAACTACTCATGTAAAGTACTAGATCAGGTTAGCAATTACTTTGTCCAGCAGAGTCTTGAAAATCTCAAGGATGGAAATTATGTATCCTCTCTGGGTAGCTTCTCCCAGTGCAGTCCAGCTTCCTGATGACTTCTCTTCACCCAGCATCCATTCTAATCATGCATAAATGATTAGTGGCTTTTGCACCTCTTAATACTGGCTTTAGTGAGAAGAGTTGGGCTTCATTGTCTTTGGAACTAATCCCTCCTGAAGTGGAATGCCAAAAGCAGCCACAGTTATTCAGGTGTGGCATCACCAATGTTGAGCAGAGAAAGCTGATACTTTCCCCTGGTCTGCCTGCCATGCTGCTCCTATGGGTTACAGGCATATAGTTCCTAACAGTTTCAAACAGTCCCCTAAAGTCTTCTAATCACATATGGTCCCCTCATGGTCTAGTGTGTGATCTCCTTTGCTCAGACAAGTCTGCTGTGTTGACTAATATTTAACCCTATGTCCACCATCAACCCCACATTCTGTTACAGCAGGGCTGATACTCAGCCACTTGGTTCTCAGCCCACAGTGATGCAGAGGGTTACCCTGAACACAGAATTTTCCCCTTTTCCTTCTTGAACTTCAAGAGATTTCTACTGGCACAATCCCTGTTTTACAAGGAATTATGGATTGATTCTCCGCTTTTTATGCCAGCTACTTCCCCTACCAGCTGGTAGCTCATTACTATTGGCATTTCTCAGGGTCAGTACTGGAACTGAGAGTGTTTATCATCTTTTTTACTCATCTTGGTGATGAGATGGATGTACCGTCAACATGTCCATGAATTGTGGGCAGTTGTTAATGCACTGGAGTGCATTTGGAGACCTCAACAGGCTGGAGTCATGGGCTGACAGGAGCCACATAAAGTCCATAAAAAGCAAATGCAAAATTCTGTACATGAGGTGTAAGCAACAGGCTATGTAACAAGTTGCTATAAAGCAACTGTGCAGAAATGGGCAGAGGGTTGCTCATGAAAAACAAGCTGAGTGTGAGTTAGGAGTGACTTAGACAAAGAAGGCCAGCCACATACCAAGCAGGTTTAGCAAGACTGTAGTTTGAGGGGAAGGATTATTCCCTTCTGTGCATGTGGGACCACACTTGCATTACTGCGTCCAATTTTTATCTGTATTTAATGGATGTCATGTGCAAAGGATTTTTCCACATCATATAAGACTAACTGTTCCAGTCTGTTGAAGCAGTGGGAGAATTAACAAGGCAGAACATCCAGATCAGCCTGCTAAATACATTTACACCCACTTTAACCCTGACTCTCTCTCTGGTGCTATTTTCCCAAAACAGCAGAAATATGCCTCTAGACAGAGCCAAGGGCATGTTTTTGACATTGAATAACATGTTGTCAAGATGAATCTATTACTGTTACTGGAAATTGCTCCTCAGTCAATATTAGGAGACATTAGTGTCATATCTGATCACATTGTGTAGTTTCAGAAGTAGAGGAAGACAGACAATACATTTTAAGTCTTTATTTTAGTTTTATTTTAGTTCTGTCCCTCAGTGGGTGCAAGTGTTGATATCTAAAAAGACACAAATGTTTCGCATTCTGATTTCTAGCCTACATAATAGTTGAATCTTTAATATTTTGCAATCCATTCTGAAAAAACAAGACAGATGACTATATAAGTTCCCATGCCTTGTGGGGTCTGTTAACTGGGTGAGCATAACAACAGTATCATTATTTCAATTACCAGAACTGAAAATCCATCCATGGGAAAGAGGAAAAATGGTCACTGGCACTCTTTAGCACCAGAATTCCTCTACTCTGTAGTGCTTCAGTATTTTAAGACAGGTGGTTGAATTGGAAGGAGTAGCACAATCACAAACATTACATACTTACAGGGTGAATCTTATTATTTGATGGTTCTTGTTGGCTTTTTTTTCTCATTTGTTTCTTTGCTTGTAAAGGGCTAGTGTAAATGAAATGAAATGTTATGCATGTTCAACTGAACAGATGACAAAGGCTCCTGATTTGCTTCTTCATTTTCCCAGTCGCTAGAACATAACATTGACCAAGACTGACATTTTATTAGAACTAAGTTCTTTAATAAACACTTGGAATATATAAATTCTTGTACATTATCATGTCACTGAACTATCAAATCTTAGGTTTCTTTCACTTCCACTGGCAATAGTTGCTATCTTATATTCCAATGAAAGGTCATTTTTCTTCAACTGACCACTCTTCACCTGTAAGTATACACCGATCCATGAGATTTTATCACCTGTATTAGGTGTTGTTGTTATGACAGAGTTATTATGACAGAATTATTAATGTCTGTAAAATCAGTGAGTTCCCTTTAAAAGATAATCAGAGTAGAAGAATTAAAGGATTTCTAGATTTTTGGATTTGAAGCCGGTAGTTGTACAGAGAGATAATGCCTCCCCTAAGCCTCCTTTTCTCCAACCCCAACTCCCTCAGCTGCTCCTCACAGGACTTGTGCTCCAGCCCCTTCATCGTCTCCATTGGCCTTCTCTGGACCTACTCCAGCACCTCAATGCCTTTCTTGTAGTGAAGGGGCCAAAACTGAGCACAGCACTCAAGGTGTGGCCTCACCAGGGCTGAGCACAGAGGGACAAGGACTGCCCTAGTCCTGCTGGCCACACTATTCCTGGTACAGATCAGGATGCTATTGGCCTCCTTGACCACCTTGGACACACTTCTGGCTCACGTTCAATTGGCTGTCAACCAACATTCCTAAACAACCTTAAAACAATGAAATCTTTTCTTTCTGAAAATCTTTCTTAGGTAGGTGGACCATAAATGTTCTGAGCAGTGGTAAAATTGTGTGCCACTCTTGTATGTAGCATTAGTACTTCTAAATGTCTGTACATAACTGTGATAAAAAAATCACTGTAGTGTATGAGATACACTAAGAGAGCAGGGCCTTTGCAACATATTTCTCTATGCTAGAGTTTTATGGCTGTCACTAAAATGTCAGCTATTGATCCACTGGCTATATTATCTGAGATTCAATTACAGTGGATCAATGTTGGCTTTTTAACAATAACCTTTGTAGCATGCTGAACAGAACTGGAAATGTTTCTTACTCCACATACTTACTACCAATTGACAGCAGTGGTATTGCTAACATATACAAATGAGAAAAGAATAAAACATTAAAGAATCAACTTCCAAATGGCTAAGAAACTTCGAACACTAAATTCTGTCCCAAAGAAATAAAGAAAAAAAAGTAGAGTTTGAAAAATTCTCGAACACTTTCCCATATATTTTCATTTCGATGCATGTATTCAATCACCCACAGAAAGACCCTGATTTTCAAATGGAAAATGATTCTGTTTATTCAGACAGAACTTGATGCTACACTGAAATTTTTTCTTCTAATAGTTCTCTCAGAAGTCTGATACTCCAAGTCAGACAATTCAGTATTTTCACACTTTTAGTTGCAGGTTTATTTCTTTCTTTATCTGACTAGAAAAATGAATCACAACATTAAGATATATATTCCGTTTCTGTTACAGGATTCATGAATGATGACAGAAAAATGAATTCTTTTATTTCAAAAAGGAATAGTAGCAGGGTTTTACACTGGTCAGTTATTTTCCCCTGTAATTTTGGGCACAGATTGTATGTTATCAATAGCCAGCCAGAACTGGGAAGGAAATCCTTATTTCAAGTCCCAGGCATTTAAGTATCATTGTGATGAGAAATTGAAAATTCTCATGGTTCTAGAGGGACTTCACAC
Organism: Origma solitaria; assembly: GCA_013397895.1. Classification (NCBI taxonomy): domain Eukaryota; kingdom Metazoa; phylum Chordata; class Aves; order Passeriformes; family Acanthizidae; genus Origma; species Origma solitaria. The sequence continues at coordinate 4,256,641 of VZRL01000726.1, forward strand.
AGGTTTATAAGAATAATGCCAGAGCATATTCTTTTTCCCTGATTTGTGGTTTGTGCTGTTCTGTTTGTCTGAAATTACTCAAAAAAAAAATAAATAAAGCATTTCATTTTATGTCTCGAGCAGTATAGCTATACCTAAGCACCCCTACAATTTCTGAGATATAGTAAAGATAATGTAAAATAAGAACTAGGTTAATATTGATGGTGGTGGGCAGGTATCATCAGGAACAAAACACAACAGAATTTACAGACAGTACCTCAGCCCTTGTGCTTAGGCAGGAATGTTTCCACCTTTTCTCACTGTTCTTTCTATCATTTGTTATCAGATTAAGATACTACCCTCTGACTCTAAACATCTCCACAAATCAGGACACAGTGGTCAGTAAGTGCTTGTACACACTTTCCCACAGAGCTGCAGTGACAGCAACCACAGGCGAACACATTTGTGTAGGCTCAGATTAAGGCTCTGTGTTTACATAGGGTAGCTATGCCAGTGTATCACATGGAAATAATTCTCTCTTTCACTGCAATGTGCAGTAAATAAGAAAGGTAAAAGTGAACAGTCCAGTCAATACAAGGATTTTCAGGGAATGCATTTTATGTAAATTTAGCAGTAGACTGAGACAAAACTAGGGCAAATTACCCTTAGTCTTTCATTCAAGTTTGCTTTCAGTTCCAGCAAGAAGGTGTCAAAGGCTTTCGCTCTTATGCCTGGAGCAGTCCTAGACTTGATGGGTGTAGTCATCAGTACCACTTTAAAATTGTCTTATTTGCTAGGGGAGAATCCAAGGGCTTCAAATCAAGCATAAATTCATATTTTCTCATTCCAGCCAATTAAAGGGGATAAAAAAGATGGTGCCAAGAGTTTTCAAAGGCCTCCTTTGGGGTCTGTTCATCTCTGCGCACATAACCTGGATTCCAGGATGATTTAAAGGTGTTTTCAAGTCCCCAGCCACAGAAGGCAAAACGGAAAGGTTATTGAGGCCTGGGTTACAGAGCCAGGTCTGTTATAGCTGACATTCCTGGAGACTGGGAAGTTTGAACATCTCCTCAGGCTTCAGGGAGTTACACTACTTCTTTCCCCCACAGACTGTCAGAGTATTGCTTAAAGCAATTTTAGATAAGAAAATACCGCAGAGATAAATGAGCATGTTTGAGCCTTCTCCTGCCAAAAGGAAGAAAGGTATGCTTCCAAATCCAAGAGGCAAGATCTCTTAGGGATCTTTGTCTTAAATCATGTAAAACACTCTTTCTCAGGAAGGAATAAATTAACCTCTTCCCTCCTATAAGCACTCAAATGAAGAGAAAAGCTTTAATCTGGTTGAAAATCTACATCTGATGTGTTTGAGAATACAGTCTTGATAGAAGTAAATACTAAATAACTAAAGTGTACACAGAGATAGTTCTCCCACTAGATTCAGACAGCTGAAATTCCACAAACAGACTTTACTGGCATAAAAGTTTGCAACTGAGCCAAACATCTTTCCTCTCACCATACAAGTTAGGAATTTGACAATAATGACCAGGATAATCAGCACTCACATTTTAACATTAATCTGCCATTTATGTCTATGTAGATATCTTCCTTTTTTACTGTGCAAGTGAACAGAAGAGTTATATCTCTAAATGTCTAGTCTGAGACATATGGCCTCAGCCAAAGTGACATTTAATTCAAGCATCATGCATCACCAGCACTGCTTACAGAATGCAATGCTACTCAGTTTATAAAAAAGAGGAACAGAATAAGTCCTCCTATATTAGCTAATTCCCTAAACTGAGCTCATCTGAAATAAAAAAAGAAAGAGTTGTGCCCTGGAGATTCCTGTGACCTTTAACAAATACACTAAAGACAAGTGAATTACTTCAAAATAGTCACACTTAAGGCTGTTGTTTGCTTCCAGGTTCTAGCTATCTGCAAGAATTTTAATCTAATTAACAATTTGATCTCCTGTCTTACTCCCTCTCTCTTCTTCCTNGAAGAAGAATCATTCTAAATTGTTCATTTCTGTATGAAATTTGCACTTGTGCTGCTTACAGCTGGAGTACTCCTGTGTGCTTCAAGAAGCCAAATTTGACATGAAAAAACAAAGTTTGCTGCCAGAGAGCTCTCACATTAATTTGGTCAAATCATTAAGCTTTTCTTGTAAAGAATGTTGAGATAGAGACATCTTCTCATCTTAGTAGGTATTGGCTTTAAAATTTTGTAAGATCAAATGGATCTCAGTGACTGCTCTGCTGCAAATGTACATCAAGAGTAGACCTACTTATGTTTTACATGTAAATCTACCCAAACTACTCCTTACTTGTTGGCCTGTGGAATGTTTCTTTGCTTAATCGTTAATTAAGAGTAGGAAGATCCCAGCTTAAAAATATTGCCATAGAAAAAGGTGCTATAAATACTTAGTGGGAGTTTCTATATTAATCTTGCAGAAAAACTACAAAGAATCTTAAGAGGAAAAGAAACACATGAACCCACATCTAAGACTAATATGCACTGTTCTGATAAGATATATTTAGAACAGGTTTTTCTGGTGTCTGAGACACCACTTTCATTTTCACAGTGGAAGGTGAATTATGCTTTCTGCAGGCTCAGAGGAAAAGGGTGATGTCACTTGTAAGAGGAAGCATAAAACCAACAGTAATTACTCATCTTTGTGCAATGATTCAGCCTTCTTCCCAAATACACTTTGTTTTGAAACAAAGACACACACTATGTTATATATATCTCTTAAATCAGATCTTCTTTATGCAAAACATACAGAGTGTAAATTTCCTCTGGCCATTGATAGGAAATACATGGATTTTCAAAAGCAGATGAAAGAAAAATTGTATGCATACTTAATTTTATTCACAGTACTTAATCAGGAGTATTATTAAGTGGGGTATACATTTTTTGTAGTTCCCTTAGGCACAGTAGTGTGTTTCTGGAGATACAAATAAGGGCCAGACTGTATTTTCTTAATCAGATGTCCATAAATTACTTTTTCCTGCTTAGTTAAAACTGCGCATTCTTTATAATAGAAAAAGATGGAGATTTTCAATTTACTATGCCAAATGATAGGATCTTGATTTTTACACCTTGAGACGAACCATTAGGAGAACTGAATTTCAGCCACTGCCTCATACCTACTTGCTGTTACTAGAGATAAGAGATTTCATTCAAAAAACTCATCTTGCCAATCAAAATACAGTCACTAGGGTCAAGCAAAAAGGAAAAGAAATTTATGTGAGAGCCCAGAGTTCATCAGAAGTTGTGTTTATAGCTGGGTTCTTTTGGCCTTGTTTGCTTATTCTTTGAAATGTGTATGTAAATAATTATTGCCCTTATGGAATGTGGTAAATTTCTACATTGGAGGGAGCTGTGATGCACTACATCTGATTTCTAATTAATTTTAAAATTTAAATATGAGTATGCAGCTCCTTTTAGAATGTGAAAACAGATATAGTTATGTTATTCTTATCTACAGACCTCATGTGTAGTTGCTAACAAATTATCTGACAAAGTTTACTTGCAAATAAGCATGAAGATATTTGTATTTAAATTTCAAAACATGTTTCTGCTATTAAATAAGATTTTTTTAATGCCTGATTTACTGGGAATGAATCAGTCAGATACATTCAGGATAACAGGAGCACTGCAATTACAAAGGCTGTGCAGAAATGTGGGGATTTTCAACATAATCTAGATATTCCTTCCTCAGCATGAATTTCCAATTACAATATACTGTTATGAATATATGCCACGTTTTTTAAGCTTTATTGCAGTTAATTTTTGGCAAAGGAACTTAGCAGCTAGCAGAATTGCCAATTTTGCTATTAAAGGAGCAGTATTTTTACCAATATTTTCTACAAGTTTTGCGGGACGTTTGAAGGTCTACCTGCAAGTACAGGCTACTAGCATGAGATCGCCACTTTTATGAAGCTTTAGAAAGGCCTGAAGTTCAGGAAGAAATGTGACCTTGTGATTATGAGAAGAAGGGTTGAGGATTAGCAGGCAGGATTTCATATTATTTATTTACTAGAACTGGACGTGCAAAAAACAAGACCATATTTGCAAAAATTTACCCGATAGTTCTTTTCCCAGTAGATTGAATTGAAATACTGATGCATTGTCAATGTGGAAAAAAAAAACCAGCCAATAGTATTGCACTGGTTTATTGTCAGGGATTGTCAGCCTCTACAGATAATTAGACATACATTGCACTTACAGACATCAAACTATGAAGAAAGTGCTAAGAAAACTCTGACAGGAGCAATGACATTTACCTCAGAAATACACAGTGGAGTAGTTTTAGACACAATTCACTCCCTTTTATTTGCATCTAACAAATGAAGAAAAGCACTGTTTATTTATTTATTCCTGAATATGCTTTGTTCTTGTTTTCAGTAAAGAGCCTTTCCTTAATCTGAGAAAGTTGCATGTAGCAAATTCAGTAATTTTTTGCTTTCCTTTACTTTGACATGGTACACTATGTCAGGCTTTGCTGGCAGAGGGAACAATGCAAACACTTTTTAAAATGCAGGGCTAAAGACCAGGGTTTGATGACATTTTTTCACAAGTTGTAAAATGAAGTCTTGATCTCCCAGAAACTGCAGGATTCAGGTAAACTTCTGTGAATATTTTCAGCTAAAATAGAAGGGGAAATTATATTAAAAATATGGAAGCATTAATTTCTTTCTAGATTGCTGAAATGCTTTGATGGTCATTTGACAGTAAAACTTTTCAACAATTCTTTCATTGCAAAAAGAATTCTCAAAATTACAAGCTATTTCATATCGGATAAAAAAAATGCCAGAAAGGTGACCTGAAGAAAGCTGTCTGCTTTACTTGGTAGATATTTTTTTCTGCAAATATGTTTACTCTCTGCACTGATTTTTTTTTTGTAATTGAACATGAAGTGAGTATTTTCCTGAGCTTTTCACATTGTCTCTTGCTCCAAGTGCCATTATTGGCTGGCCACCACAGTATTCTCCTCCTGTGAGAGCCTGTAAGAACACAGCCCAAGATGATGTTTCGAGGACAAACACAGTACTGTTTCACCCAGAGGTACTTTTTAACATATCTGAGACAAAGCTCACAGCATTTGGATTTCAGTTTCAGCTGCTCTCAGATTCTGTTCTCAAAATTTTCTGCGTGCAATAACAAACACTCATCAGAGTGCTGCACCATATTTTATATAGAAGATGCAAAGTATGGAAATTCGTAACATGACGAAAAGTCCTAAATACCCAAACGTAAAAAAAAAAAAAAAAAAAAAAAAAAAAAAAAAAAAAAAAGGATTGCTCTTAAAGCCCTGAATATTAAGAAATACAGACTGAATATTTTCCAAACTGTTAGGCTTCTACTGCTTTTTCTTTATTGGTATATCCTCTTGTGACTCTAGCATATTGATACATTTTCAGATACTTCTGTATTTACCATAGTCACAATTGTTATGCTAGGCCAAATGTTAGGTTGTTAGTTTTGCTGCTTTCAGCAATTCTCAACAATTTTAAAAGTTCCTGATTTTAGAATTTAAAAAAAATTTGGCTTATGAGTACTAGTATTAATAATAATGTTAAACTGTTATCTTTTAAATAGCTTAACAACCTTTTATAAGGAGAGTTGATATGGTACAATTTCCTCTTCTTTAAGAGGAGATAATCTGAAACTATTTCCTCTTATGTGTTCTGAAAGTTTTTTTGCTAACTTTTTATCAGCAAAAAAAAATAGTCAGACTTGTTCAGACTTTAAATCATCAGGTTCTGAAGTTGGATGTTTTGGTTTGGGTTTAAACTTTTATTTTTTAAATTAAAATCTGAGGCAGGTATCAGTCATTAATACAATTTTTAAAGAAAAAGTTTAACCAACAAGTCTTTAACCATGTGTAACTTTAATGGGCACTCTGTTGATAAATCATATTTTTGAGGGCAAAACATTAATAAGCTCTTTCAAAAAAAGGTCAAAATGCTGCAGGCATGCCCTGAAAGTGGATTTCCTTCATTGCATCCTTTTGTTATAACAGAGAACTAATAACCAGTAGTAAGTTTCCTGAAGAAGATTCCCCATGCGTTTAAGGGAAATTGTGTCAAAACAGAAAGAACCTAAACTTGTGTCTCACCTCTGAAACTCTTAAACTGCCTTCCGCCAGGAATTTTGTGACTGTTCTGACCTTTTCTCAGAATTTTCTTCAAATCTGAACCAATACCAATACCACTCTGAACCAATACCAAACCAACACCTATAAACACGAGGAGGTCCTGAGACAGGAGCTGAAAAAGATAGAACTTTTTTCTGAAAAAGATACTTTTTCTATCCTTACATATGCCAAAAAGGAAAACACTGTATGCAATTATGACAAGATATCCAAGAGAGGAAGAGAGAAACATAAGCAAGGCATAGCACATGGGGAGTGCTCACTTCCTCTGCAGAAATCTACAGATTTTGAATCTGAGCTGTAAAATATAATAATAACAGCTCAAATTTTCATTTTGTGTTCCTCTCCATTCATGTTTGCAATGTACTATTTTTATTTTCTTGGATTATAGTGCATTATAATACTATATATTTCATTACAATTCTTTCCTCTTTCGAGAATTTCTATACAATTTAAAGAGGACCAGCATAGGGAATGTGATTTAAATGGCCTAATATAATAATTTCTGTTCTTCTAATACAAAGTCCTAAGAGCCAATGTAGGACTTCAGAAAAGAAAACTACTTGAGTGAACAGCTTTGCCTTTGATTGAGTCTTTTCGTTTGTGTGAGTTGTTAGATGTTGTTCCAAGCCCCTTTCCCTGCAGGATACAAGGCTAAGAAGGATTACTCAATCTTCAAAACCTCACTGGCTCAGCTTATGACACAGAATCCTCTAAATTCACTGAGAAAGCAGATGCTTCTGGGGTGCTTCAGGCCCAGTTTTTGTCTCTCTTGGTATTTCAGCTGGCAAAATTGCTGTCAAAGGTGAGCTCCACAACCAAAGAGGCAGTGGAAATGTGAAATATTGCCAGAAGCTGATTGACCCAGAAGTCAGAAGTTATAGTTAGGCTAATTTCATGATGAAATATAAATTCCACAGCTGTCTTTTCTCACAAAGGAATCTCTGTACCACTGAGACTTTTTTCTGAGTCAAGCAGCAGAGTGATGGTCTCTTCTTCGCATAACAAGTAGCATTGTCCTGTGATTTCAGTGAAAGTCAAGATTTTTGTTCCTTCATTTGTACAATTGGAGATAATCATCCTTAATCAAATAGGAGTCTACTGAACATTAACGTTTTCAAAGTGCTACTTTTCAAAAGAGGAAAAAAAGCATCATTTTTTTCAAAATTGCTGATTTCACAGACGTTGATGTCTTCTTTACTGTGCTTTCTGATAATTTCAACTTCTGTCTTTGTTCTTGGAGAAAAAGCTGGAGATCTGCCACGGAATTAGCATCACTTTTAAAGAGCGAATCTCCTCATTCGCTTAGTTATAACTGGGAAAATACATTATCATTGGTAATATGCAATACTTGCGAATGATTACTTACGTCAGGCCAAAATTTGCCCTTAAACAATGTTACTGGACTTTTCTAGCTGCCTTATGAATTGAATCAGTCAGCACTCACACTGGGACTTCAAGCTAGCAGAACATGTACAGACCAGTGACAAAGTGTGCTGTAGGATATCTAAGTACTGATTAGAAGGAAACAAACTTTGAAAAAAACTACATCTCATTCACTGGATGCAAGGTGTAAACACAAATCATAAAATTTACCCACAAAGTTCAGGGTCAAGCCAGAAGCTACACTTGCAAACCTGAATCATAGTTCCATTAGTATGTCTGCTCTCACTTTTACCTAACAACACCTGTCCCTAAAGAGACAGAAAGTGGAGTGTAAAACTAGATGCCTACACACACAATAGAAACAGGCATTTTTTTAGTGGAAACATCAACTGATTGCATTGTAATTTTGAAGTAAATATTTCCTTCCTGCTCAATAGTGATTTCAGACTTCTTTTATTTGCCTGCAGTAACTGTTATTCAATAACTGTACCCTCTAATATCACCATAATTAATGCAGATAAAGAAAGAAAGAAAAAAATGGTCAATAGTTCCAGTTTAGGTGCTGGCTATGTTCCTCTATAATATTTGTGGATTTCACAAAAGCACCACACAATCCCTGTGCCTCACTTAGATTCCCTTTAGCATCTCCAAACAAGATTTGATTGCTTAAGTTTTGTTCTGATCCTCCGTGTATGGCTGAATTTCATCCTAGTGCAGGGCTGTTGCTGACAAAACAATCTCCTCTGCTTTGTCCAATTTGGCTGCAAATGACTAAATCAATGTGACCTTCAGAAAAATATCCTAGATGATTATTCTGTAGCCTTGACTGCCAATATTGAAGCACTTCCCATTTACCAGAACTCTTCACAAAAAGCAATTCACTAATTGAACAACATTTCAATGTTGGGGAAACTGAGATAGTTCCTGATACAAGATAATACAGGAAGCAATATTCCAGAAGTTACTATGAAATTTAATATACTGTTACAATCATACTCAGGCTGCCTGGTCCTGCCAGAACCTATCCTGTGCAAAATCCCATTTTTTCTTCTTGGTTGCTGTACCACTCTGCAACTCTATATCCATTTTATCATTCTTAACCTCTAATTAAGTTATGGCAGAAAGCTTTCCAAAGCTCTGAACTCTGAAAGACCTCAGGCCCGACCTACAAACATACACATTTAATTCTTTTTTAATGAATAGTCCCACTGCAAGTATAGAGAATAAGGGCATGTTTAATGTTATATTTCAAAAAATTATTGGAGTAAAAATAGATTTATATCTTCGTGTTGCTATAAATTTTATAAATTTCAAGCTTCATGTTTTGGGACATAAACCTATTTTTAGTTAGACCCAGATTAGAGAAGAATTTTGCACTATATACATGTACTACAGTGTGCAGTGCTTGAATGAGTATCCTTCACTACGAGGGTGTTGAGGAACTAGACTAAGTTGCCCAGAGAAACTCTGGATGTCCCATCCCTGGAAGTGTTCAAGGCCAGGTTGGATGGGGCTTTGAGCAACCTGGTGTCCCTGCCCATGGCCATGGGATTGGAACAAGATGATTTTTAAGGTCCCTTCCAATCCAAACCATTCTATGATCCTGTGTCTCTGATGCATCTGTTAGTGATCGTTGCTGAAAAGGAGACAGAAAAATTGGAATGTGACATTGAAACAAGTATTGTAGTACCTATGCTACTGCTGACTTCAGTGGTAAAGGATATTTTGAGTAGGTTTTACTGTTCAAATCTAAATGACCACTCTGGCCATGAAGAAAGGCAAAAGTTTTTTTAGAGAGACCCACTGCCCCCCAGGACTTAGATGGACAGGCTTTTCAGGGCAATGGGAAAAGAAATATTTCCTAGCTTTCCTAAAGAATTCTCAGACATTTCATTTCAGATTCTGATTTCTTCTTTCATTTTCTTTGGTGCATCATTAAATCTAATTCCTAAAGGAAGTTCAATAAATCAGACATTAGATGAGCCTTACTAATTTAATCCTTTATTTGAATATTTTTGATTTTCATTCATCTTCTTCTTTTCTTTCCTAACACACTTGCCAAAAACCACTAACTTCAACACAGAGACACAACATTTTGATCATTGTCTTTTGATGTGCTTTTCCCAACAAGCTGACTGACTCCACAATGCTCTCCTTTCCCTCTTTTTTCTCCTTTCCCAAACATTTCTAGTCATGCCTTTATCAAGCCACATTGGCAGATTTTCATCCCAGGATTTAGAGCTGAGCAAGTAATTTTCAATTACTAATACACTCCAAGGTTTTTTTCCCTTCTTGGGGATTATGTCCAAGAAGATCTTGATCTGAATTTGTTAGATAGATACTAGAACACTTGATAGCATTTAAATTTTGTAAATCTCTGCTTGATCACAAATGTTTATGTTGCCTACTTTGTGACAAAATGAAAAAAGTCATGTAGCACTGATTGTTTCACATGATTTTATGTGGCCAAAATGAAGGTCTCGGATGCAGAAAAAGTGGGCCAAAGTATGAGTGGAAATACTAATTTGCAAACCTCAATGAATTCACGGGTATAGGTATATATATTTCTCAGTCACTCTGCTTTGTTGCGATACCGCAAGTCTCTCTCCACAGTCATGCATTTGAATCTTTCCATCAGTCCTCCTTGTTCAATCTATTTCTAGTAGGTTTGGAGAGCAATAACATCACAGGAGCACAGACAACATTTTTCATCAGCTACATATCAAAACAATTTCCAAATGGACAGTTGTAGTGTGCTGTTGTATTTCCCCTTTTCTCCAGGACTGAGATCCATGCACAAAGTCAAGACAGAAATAAGAACAGCAGCAAAATTACCACTGTACAATTATTGCATTCTTGATAAACTGAAAAAATATTTGGCTAATCTCTTTTTTATTAAAACTCTGGCATTTTGCCAGCTTTCCAAAACACTGAGATCCTAAAGCCTTGGAAATTTTGGTATGACTATTCTGTTTCAAGAATCTGAACTGCCTCCATATTACATTAGCAAAGCTTCTTCCTCCTTCTTCTTCTGCAGCATTGTTATTTGGAAGTGAAATAAATATTTGAAAATTAAATGAAGTATCTGGAAAGACAGTAAGAATGCAAAAAACCCATTGAGGTCTACAATTAGATTTCCTTATACAGGGAGAAATTTTGATGAGGGAAATGCAATCTTTCCATCTGGGAAATGTAGTTGATCATCATTGCTCAGTGAGTGTTGTTTTCACTGGGACTTAAAACAGCATTCTGCCTGCAGTTTTTAAGATTTAATTGTACTTGAAAATCAGTTTTTCTAGTGCAGTCTGTTGACTAAATCTGAGTAAAGATTAGAAGAAACAAAATGGAGAGGTGAGGATTCTGTGTCCTGGTCGCAGTTCCACTACTGAGCAGCCATGACCTTGGACAAGACACTTAAAATCCATAACTTATCGCTTCAGCTGCCAAATTAGGCAAGGTTGACCTGCCTTTGAGGGGGCTGTGAGCTTCAATTTTTAACAGCTTGGTACAGAACAACTCAAAACTGCAAAATAGAGGCTTTCATTGTTGTAGCTAAAAAAATTGAGACTTCAGCTCAGTCGAAATTAAAAATCAGCGCTTTCTTCTTTTAACCCTGGGGATGATGACATAGATCCACTTGAGTAAGCGCAGGAAGATTCTGAGAGATGGGCAGAATAACAAATCACAGAATAAATGAATGAACAGAAACATCCAGCACAAGTTTTCCTAGCTATCCTCACCTCTGCGGCTTTGATTAACAGGGAACAATGAAGTAAACAGTGCTGGAGGACAAACTAAGCAGCAAAGAATTGTAACTGACAATTTGCTGCTAAAATACATAGTCCCTTGTAAAACCTATTGATTAATGAAGTCTCTCTACTAGCATAAAAAAATACACACGCAAGAGAGGGAAGCAAACTCAAGTAAATACTCTCATTTAGAAAACTCAGCATCATGCAGCATTTAATCTGTCTGCTATTCAATAACAGCAGCACACACAAGTAACTTTTCTCTTTTGTTATTACTCACCTGGAGCTATTAATCATCAGACTACAAACAAAAGATCAAATGGAGAGAGGAGAAGTGATGAGCTTATTGCTCCATTGATGCAGCTCTGAGGAGAGCACTGAACCCCGGGAGGGGTGCAGAGCAGCCTCCCAGCGCAGATGGAGGGGGACTGCAGCAGGGGTGGGCACTCAACAGAGAAGAGGAACACTCTTCTTGCAGCAGAGATATAGAGGTGTGCCATCAGCTGGACCCTGAAGTCACCTTCCTTGCCCGCCAAAGTTTTTAGTACAACACTGCCATCTATTGCCTAAAGTTCCGGATTTGAAGGACGCCGGATACTACAAAGAGGTCTGTCTTGTGAGATGGCCCCAGGTCTGAAAACACATCCGACAGCCCACTAGCCAAACACTGCAGGAGTTACAACCTACACATACCCTTTGATCTTCCAGCCCAAGTTTAGTGCCGTGACAGGTTGCCAGGTCAAGGCTGTGTAATGGAAGAGAAGCTGAGCAGGCTGGACTGGACTCATTTGCAGATAAGGCAATACAAAAAAAGGAGAGGTGCTCTAACTGTTCTGTTCCCACTAAACCCTTCTGAATTATCCCGCTTTAACCTTTTGATTACCACACTGAACTGGAGATTTATCCAGAAGATGTACAATGCAGCACCCAGAAGAGCACACTTCAAATGGCTGTCTTGTCAGGGCAATACTAAATAACTCAAAGGTCAAAGGATGAAAAGGACTTCTGGTACAAATTACTGTCTGATTAATAGAATATTAAATCACACAAAAGCAATACTTTAGCCAATTGTAAATGCAGGGAAGCATTTTTGCCTCTTTTCAAAAGGCCTGTTTGCAAAGCTCATTCACGGCTTTCTGCTTAGGCTGGAATCCACATTTTTTAATTCGTTCTTGCACACCATTATACAGCTAGATAAACATAGATATACAGAAATAAAACAGTGTTACTTCCAGAGAAAGAAAAAGATTCTGGGACTGATTCAAGAAACACAGACTTGGATGCAGCTTGATGAATCCTTCAGGCTTCACTTTTGAAAAGAATAAGTTGTGTACTTCAGTCTCCTGGGGAAACAAATTTAATTAGGCCCATATGAGGAGAGAAAAAAGAAAATTAGACTTTTGTATTTGCAAGGAGTAGACGCCAAAAGCAGCACATGAGTCCAGTCTTTTATCCATAGGAAGCCCAGGTCCAGAAAGTGTAAAAAATTCAATTGAAATATCCCCATTTTTTGCCTTTCTCAAACTTCAGGCAGTGCTGTCCTATCAATGTGATTAAAAGTCCTATATTAGATTTAGCTATTTTATAAGGTTTTGCCTTTTGAAATGGGCTTGTTTAAATCTCTCTTCTGACCTGCACTGGCTACCCACATGAGCTCAGTCCTATGAGAAAACACATTAACTCTGGGGCAAAGGTCCTAGAGTTAGAGATAACTGATAGGGAGGATATTCTAGGCCACATGAAGTCATATTTAATCTCTCTGTGAATTCTGGAGAAACACTAGAGAATTGTCGGTAGGGTAATTTGAAAAAAAAAAATCACCCAAATATTTTTATGGTGGAGGAGCTCTTTTCACAGAGGCAACCAGCTCCATATCTCCTTTAGGCTCCCTCAGCTCACCTGCGTCTTGGTCGTTCTGCTTCATATTTGAATTTTTCCTCTATATTTTCTATATGAGAATTCTTTTATGATCCTTTTTCCTCACAAAATATTTTTTCCTTGATTTTAATTCTGCTATGAGGGCCATTCCCAGTTTATGCCGCTTACCTACAATTTTTTTGTGCTTTGATTTAATTATTCTAAAAAATTTAGGAGGAATGTAGTGCTTTTTCTTTTCCTTTCCCAATGAAAGAGAAAAAAGCAATGAAAAAGTGAGAAGAATACAAAGACACTTGGTAGCAGCACTAAATAATTTTAAAAATCTCTGTATATATTGATAAAATGTTAAAACAGCTGCAATTCTTCTGACTTATAGACTTTTTTGTATCCTAGGCCAGTAAAAGTTAGTGTGAGTTCCAACTTCTTCCAGCAAGGCATAGGCTATTAGAAAAATGACTCTCTATGGGCTCCATTACTATAGCAGCACAGTGAGGATTTATCTGCTTTTTCTGCATGCTCGTGAGTGAAACTTCTGTATTCTATTATATATAGGGATTTACATCATCAATGGTACTATAATGCCCTTGTTTGGATTTATTAAGATTTGATCTTAAATATTCATCCAGAACCCAGCTGATGTTTGGTGTGTAGGACCCAGCTGACTACAAATGAGTTATGTTTTTTAAGACATCACTGCTCTCCCACATGACTTTCCCAAAGGAATAATTCTAACAGAGCTTCCACTAACCAATCTTTACTCTACTTTTTACCTCACCAATATCCAGGTTCTGTCAAACTCCACAGCAGTGCCTTTCAGAGCCTGTAGTCCTAGTCTGTACCATAAGCACCTCAATCAGTTTGTAAACAAAGCACAATGAGAAAAAATAACACTAAAGTAGTTAGACATGAATCAACATGACTAACTCTGTGACACTTTCTGCCTCATGAGAAAAAAAAAATCAGATGGGGCATATTCATAGCCTCTATTCCTAATGTTTCTATGGCAATTTTGGCAGCTGGTCTTGTAGAATTCATTTCTTCCAAGTCAGCTCGATCTCACACTCTGGCAGTTTTGATCTGTAGCCTCCTAGATTAATACAGCATAAACAATTCCAATTATCACAGCTCACATCAAAAGCTTTTAGAGTAAGGATAATTGAGTCAGACTGTGCCACTGAGAGAGACATACACAGTGGCATCAGGGTGGTATTTGAAAATCTCTCAAAATCACAACATATGACTAGAAAACACAATGAATTTAATTTTAAAGGTATTCAGCCTGCTTTTGATTCTTCTTAAATACTCTAGCTGTCATTCAATAGAAAAACTAGACTTTCTGTGGTAGATTCAAATGGAAAAGAAGATTTTGTCATCTGGGTATTTTAAGAATACATGCGGAACACAGTTCTATTCCAGTAAAAATACATTTTCTGTGAAATAGAAAAGCCCATTTTGCAAAGATAAGAACTTCAAAGTTCATCCAAAACAAGTAGTGAGAAAATATGTGAACCCAGAGGATAAATATCTGCAGAACAGTATATCTCCTCTTATTATATAATTTTAGAAATCTGCTTGAAATTATAATATTTCTGGGAACCTTAAGATTATTTCTCATTTTCAGTATATAGAACAGCAAAACAATAAAACATTATGTAGATAATGTTAGATAATTCATCACATTCTGTGATATGTTTGATTTTCTCATTAACTCCGTATAAATTGTCAAATGTGTGATATAACTAATGTGATAAGTTCCAAAGCAGCAGTATAGCAAAAAGAAACGACAAAAGTGTGGATTTCTGAATGTGAAATGTCAAAGGTGAAAGAAAGCTGTTTATCTGGGATTCTGCAAGAATATTGATCTGCTTGAAGAACATCCTTTTTTTACCAGACAAATACTCCTTGTTGGGATCTATACCTGAAATATGGCCTGCACTGTCTTAACTGTTGCTGGCTTTCCTTTGGCTATTGAGCTTTTCCACTCCCGAAGGGAAAGAATCTAAGCTGTGATTCCCTTTAGGAAGCTGAAAGTTCAAATAGGTAGAGAAGAACAGTTGCCACTGTGTGACAGTGATGCAATATGTTATCATAGCATATAGAAGGACATCTGCCTAGTTTATCAGAATAATCTAGATAGTTTCCAACAGCAGTAACATGGAATACAGTATGTCTATACAGTGAAATTTTATGAGCTAAGACATTTAGTAATTTAGAAGTTATTATTTTCTCCTGCATCCAAGAGAACAGCATCATGATAGGATAATCAAGAGGCATTTTCAATGCAGTTTACAGAAATAAAATCTCTAGTGTCAGTTTTAAATAAAGTTGAAAGAAAAGGGAAGTGCACTTTGTCATGCCTTCAGTGGAAATGCTACAGAGAGAGGACATGAGCAATGTAGCTTGTCTGTTACATATGGCATATTTCAAAGGTCTGGACAATAGCCTGGATTGCAGTTTGTTTCACCTTACAGCAAAAGAGAGCTAGAATTTCTTACTAAATACTCGGGACAAAATTATGTCCAAATAAAGCACACCTGATCCTACAACATTCCAGTTCCCCATATGTGTGCATGTCCACCACTGGTAATACTGGCATACATGATAAAGTTCGTACATTTTCAAGCACTTTGATAAAGTTCTCGGTAACATTTGGTGTACTCCTGTAATTGCTGTGCTAAGCCAGAAACCGAAAAGCATAACGATGAGTGTGTAACCAGAAATGCCAATGTGCCTCCAGGGGGTCATAGCAGATCTGAAATGTGTCTCTTCAGAAGCACTAGACTTGAAGAGAAGCATCAGATCTCCTCTGTCTACCTGATCAACGTGCAGCAGATGGGCTTTTTTTCTGTCTCATTCTATTTCTGTCTTCCTCAGATATATGGCAAAAGGTCCACAGCCATCAATACATTAGGTCATCTCCTGTCACTCAGCAGCAAGAGCCGTGTCAGACAGGAGAAACCTTGAGAGTTTTCTTACTTCTCCTGTGCTTTCCAGAATCTATCACTTGGTCACATTTCTTTTATGTAAATTCTGGGGTTTGATAAAGAATTATGTCTCTGCTCCTTTAACAAAACTATAATCTCTTCAGTGTTTGCTATGCTATCTCCAATGTACCTCTGGTGAGCATGGTTTGCAGCAGAACCGGGAATTACAGGGTCTAATTCAATACTGCTGTGCTCTACAGCATTTATTATTTCTTCAGGCTTTTCCTTTCTTCTCCATTAAGTGGAGGCAATCTTAAATCACAAGGTGTATGACTACAGAGCATTTTCAGATTCAAACTTCATATTGTGTTCCTTTTCAGAAAAGAATCTTTAGGCAGGAAAGCATCTTCAAAATAGTAAGAGAATACCTCACATCAGTGACTGACAAACTGTATAAGAAAGCTAGAAATATACTGAATAGCCTTTCTTCCACCATATCATAAAACTTCTGGCATCCTTCATTTTGCTATTCAGTTTGGGAAGTTTTTATCCTTGAAGAGAAGCCAGCTCACACTTCAGCTCCTGCTTGTGGAAGGGAGCTGGATGGTTGCTGAGATCAAGAATTGAAAGTAGCTTCTATGTACAGAAATGCAACTGCCATGTGTGAGTTATGATGTTATCTGCTTTATACCCTCAGATTCCCAGGCTACCTTTCTGCTAGTTAAAGGATACAGGTACCTGGGAAAACTGGGAAGGAGAACTGGATGGCCTTTCAGGGGGCTTTACTTTGACCCCTTTGCCCAGCTGTGACTTTGAGCTCTGAAGGTTCTGTCAACAAATAGATTAAAGGGTTCTTTCCTGTTTACCTATGCTACATAGGAGCTTTTCTGCTTGTGCTACATATTTACCAAGAAATTAAATTCTTTTTCTTTTGTTCCCCTCAGTAATGGGGTTTGAACTGGGACATAGTCATGCTACACCAATATCTTGGATCTCTCCTCAGTGAGTGCTAAAATCATGAGTTTTCTTTTGGGCTAAATTCCCCTGGTCTAGCAACCCATGGCACTGGGACCATTTATGCGTGTTGGATTTATTATCTATGGGTACCTGGTTGGATCACTTTTCTGCGTGCTGAAATGGAGCATAATTGGGCTATTTCTCATAACAAATGGAGTGTGCCTGTATAGAAGCAGGTTGATCTACATCAGGTTTTGCCCCACTATTTTTAATAGCTCCAGCAGAGCATGGGTTTCACTTCTCCGTTGGGGTCTTTCCAGACTAATGTCTTTCTATTTGTTTAGTGTCACAGAAGTTGGTCTCTGTCATATTTTTATGAGTGGCAAAGTGTAAGTCCTGGTCATTTTTGCATTGCTTTTCTGGAAACAAAGTGAACAAGAAAACTCCAGAAAGAAGTGTCTCATTAGTATAGAGAATCCAAATACTAGTAGTAATACTTCTTTCTGGAGTTTTCTCATGAGACTATCTGGGGTTTTTTTGTTTGAACACAAAATCAGAACAAACTTTCTGGGAGACATTCCAGCCTGGCAGTCCTTTATTACTATTATAATAAAAAGTATAACAATATAATATAAAATATAAATCATATAAAATAATAATATTATACAGTTCTGCAATCTATTACAGTCTGATTTAAAACTAACATCTCCAGAAAAAAGT
This sequence comes from Origma solitaria, assembly GCA_013397895.1. Taxonomy (NCBI): domain Eukaryota; kingdom Metazoa; phylum Chordata; class Aves; order Passeriformes; family Acanthizidae; genus Origma; species Origma solitaria. The sequence continues at coordinate 4,274,391 of VZRL01000726.1, forward strand.
GAATTAATGCATCTTGATTGATGAATAAACTCATCATAGCAAGATTACCGTTTTAGTGGCCTGTAATGCCTGAGCTTTTTCTTTGCTTATTATGCAGTATAGGTCACGAGTATGCTCCAGCAGAAGAGAAGCCTTTAGAACTTTTCATTAAAATCAATCAAAATCTTCCTCTTTGAGCATTTGTTTTTGTCTGGGTTATGTTTTCCTGGTGATTCTTTGATTCACAGCTAAGGAAAAGTCAGACACACAGGGAGACAGGCACTGTCTTTATTCCTTTAAGCCATTGCTCTCAAATAAGATAGCAGGTAGAGACAGAGCACCATAGTACCAATCAAATCTGCTTTCCAGCCTATTCCTGTGCTCGGCATCTGGTAAGGAGCACAGATGTTCACTTTACATACTGTCTGTGTCGGCCCTTTGGCAGAGGTGTTTGTTTTCAACAAAAGTGAATGTTTATTATAACACAAAATGAGACCTGTAGAAACACAAAACACAACCCCAAACCAGCCACTCTGAAGACAATTAATTCTACCCCAGCCAAAAGCAGCACAAAGAGATAGTAACATCTACTGTGCTTTTGGTTTTAAGAGGTAGTGGAAGCCAAAAGCAGGATTGCTTCCAAAAAGGGATCACAGAACTGCATTGAGGGTGTGTCAAATAGCAAAGAACACAGAACCATCTAGGTACAGACTCTGGCAGTTGAAGCCTTTGGGAAAAGATTCTCCCCCTCCACTCCACCTCACCTGAAGTGTCCAGCTTTTGGGCCCCCAGCAAAAGAAGGATGTGGTCCTGTTGGAGTGAGTCCAGAGGAGGGTCACAACAATGATCAAAGGGCTAAAACACCTCCACTGAGAAGACTGTTTGAGAGAGTTGTGGGTTTTTTGTGGCTTGGAGAAGAGAAGGCTCTGGGAAGACCTTAGAGCAGCTTTCCGGTATGTAAGCATATCCTACAAGAAAGCCAAAGAGGGACATTTCACATGGGCATGTAGGGATAGGACAAGGGGGAATGGCTTTTTAAACTAAAAGAGGAAAGTTTTAGATTAGATATTAAAAATAAATTCTTCACTGTGAGCGTGGTGAGGCACAGAAACAGGTTGTCCAGAAAACTCCTTGATGCTTCATCCCTGGAAGAGTTTAAGACCAGATCCAATGGGGCTTTGAGCAATCTAGTCTAGTGTGTGGCACCTCTGCCCACAGCAGGACATTTGAAACTACATGATCTTTCAGATCCCTTCCAACACAAACCATTGTATGATTAATTGGATTATTGACTGTCAGAAGCTGGGACGTTGTATAATGAAAAGTGCATCAGACCAGTTGTTCCTTGGAGTGGTCCAACACGGATATCACAGCTTATAAATTTAGCCTGTTACACAGTTCCCCTCTTGCTGTATTAATTTTTTAGTGGAGGAAGATATTTCAAAGAAAAGATCTTGGGGCAAAAGAGCATCAAGGTTCAGTCAATGAATGATAACTAAGGATTGTCTGTATATATTCCCCTCTAGCTGTTTTAGTTGTAGCCAATCTAAAAGCAAAAATAACAGTTGTAGATGATCACATGTTTTGTTTTAGTTGCACAGATAAATGATAGAAGGGAAATGGAGTCACAAGGAAAGAAAGTGGCTTTTCCCTGTGTGTCAGTGGTAGAACTAGACAAACACTTCCACTTCCAAGTCTATCACCTCTTTTTAACTTCTCCATTTGCTATACCCTAGTGACATCTATTGTATGGCAAAAAAAAGATGGCTTGCAGTTTATCCTGAAAATCAAAGGATTGGTAGCTAATAGTCAGGATGGATCCCTGTGGACTCATTGATGAAAGATCCTTTAAAACCAGGGTACTTTAACATGGTCACTGTTTGCACCTGTGACATTATTGTGAAGTCCTGTTGGTCTTCAGATTTGAAGTTACTACAGTCTTTGTAGGTCAAAACCAATCATTTGTATCGCACTTGAAAAACAGCACCCGTGTTTCAGCTCAGTGCCTTCTGCATCAGATCTCCTTCTAATGTGATTTATGCTTTATTTCCATGTACATTGAATTGCAGTAATCCAATTCCCAAGTCAGGCATGGGTGGTAGCAGGAGTGTACTCGCACCTGCAAATACACGAGAAAGTAATTTTGGCATAGGAAGGTATAAGCACAGCTAAAAATCTTACAGTCCTTCATCTTCAGTCCTACATCAGATAAAGAAAATATAGACCACTACACTGATGATCTGAAGGGTTGCTAAAAGCAAAGAAATGCGCTACTACATTGATCATTTTTTTCCCTAACAATACAATGAATGCAAGATTGAGAGATGCTGCCCTTTGATTAGGTTAAAAATTGCGAATTACAAGTGCTAAGCCTGATTTTTGATATTTTTACTCCCTTACTTATAAAAATTAAAGTTATAATTAGTTGCACTGAGAAAAAACTTACATGTCTAACTTTCCAGAGATAGAATAGAGCCAAGCTGTATTCCCTCTTTGCATTAATGCTGGCTAATAAATAGGTTTCAGGAACACATATAAGTTAACATTAAAAATGCTTGCAAAAATTAATCTACCTCCAAATTTGCTTGTTCCAGCTGATATGGTTTATAATAATTAAATATGCACAGCATGCTTATTTCTGTCCAGCATTTCTTTTTGTGGAAACAGGTCACAGAAATAATTTTTAAAAGTTATTCTTTTGCCAAAGAAACCCCACAACTTTACTTCTTAAGGATGAGATCCGTTCTTATTTTACATCAGTTTACATTTCACTGACATGAACAATGTTTCTTCTTCTTTCCACCAGTCTAAAGGAGTTCTGAAACAGGCCTTAAATTTGTATTATTTTGTATAAATGCATACCTAATTATGATTTAGACTAACAGAATATGGCACACCACTCATGATGTATTTCTCACAGACAGTTTTTTGCTCTTCTATATTTATTACAAGCCCTGCAATTTTGGGTGGAATTTTTCCCCTTGAAGTCCCAGTTTACAGAGTTATATTATTTTACAAGAAATCCAGTTTTCAGTTTTCTTTTCAGAAAATAAGCTTCAAGTTCTCATGGCTGCTAGAAGACATTTGGAAAGGTTAATCTGAAAGGATCAAACACTAGAAGGCAAATAATATAAAGATCCCAAGGGATATTACTTTTAAAATCTCATGATTTTTAAAACAGTTTTATGGGATTAAAATTGCAGCAGGGAAGATTGAGGTTAAACATTAAGAAACCCTTCTGCTGTAAGGATAGTTAAGTAGTAGGACAGTTTGTCTAGAGAGCTTGTGATTTTCCACCAGAGAAGGTTTATAAGAGCAAACTGGACAGGTTGCTACCCAGGAGCATTTAAGCTCTCACTGATTCTGCTTTAAGAAGTGGAATAGTAATGAGGTCATGTCATGAGTTCATTTCTTGCCCCATTTTCCATAGTAATGATTTAGGTAGCCTGATTTACCATTTTTAACATGTTAGGTTAACAATAAGTACAAAATTGTTTCATCTGAACCACCAGCAATCATTGATTGTAATGCATTTCTTATCAATATTGTTAATAAAAATATTTTTAAAAAATCAACTTCAGTAGGAAAAAAGGAATGGATCCATCTAAAAAAAGCTGGAGTTTTCCCACAAATTCTCTTCTGTATATTCTAAGGGATCTCTACTCAGGATATTTTATCAGTCTCAATGGACAGGTTTGTTTTCATTTTTTTTATTCTCATCTTATCTTACTTTATTATTGTATTAGTATTACTTTATTTCTAGAATGTTAATTCTAAAAAAAATTTTCCGTTGTGGCCTTTACAAGTTCTGTTGGACAATGGCCCAGCTGACATTTAAGGTGGCAACTTTCTTATATGAAAATAAGTTTACCCTTGTTAACAACTGAAAAAAGAACCAGCTCAATAAACACTTTGGCGATGACTTTTGAGGCAATTTACTCTGTGTGGACTCTCAGCTGTTAGCACAGAATGAATGCAGTGCACAGCATGTATAATATGTGCCCTTGGTATAAGAAATCCTCAGAAATTTATTGGCTCTGTAAGAGAGAACAGAAAGGTCTGGAGGACTCAAGATACTGTTTTCTCCCCCACAGCCTGAGGTCAGATCACACAGCTGAGAGCCTTGGTGTGCAGGAGATACTCCAGCAGACACCCTAGAAAATGGATAGGTATCTCGTATATCTAATATGAAATGCAGAAAAATTACATGAGGAGCATTTTTTCTAGTAGATAATCAAGAATTTTTATGGAAGAAAGCCTCAGAAGGATGTGTAATGCTTAATCTGTAACATTTTGCATTCATTTTGGGTGTTGAATGAGGTAAAGGTCCCACATGAAAAAAAAGCATATCAGAGCTTGTGATATTATGCACACATATAACACAAAGGAAATTTGAAGTAACCTTTCCCCAGGCAAATCCAGTACTAGTCTGCCATCAAGCTTTGCTATGTACCAGGTTATTAGCCTAAATAAACTACTCTGAAGGCTTCTCTAGAAAAGAAAAATATGCACAGCTCTCAAACTTTCCCCTCCCAATAGGATGTCAATAGGTTCCTGCAATCAGTCTTCAAAATACCTTTGTCCTTGGAACTTATTTATGGTTTATTTGATTTGAAGGAGACTTTTTATTTCTGTGGTTACTCATATTGTTTCTGAATTGGCTGAAACTTATCTGTACTTGGTCTACCACACATGAGGGAATGCAGTGAACCAACTTATGTTTCTTCATGTCTAAAGCTGAGGGATTCCTAATAAATTGTGTGCTCTGTAGGCAGACATCTGCCATGACCCAAGAAGTGGTTAGAAGAATTCCTAGGGAGGATCTTCTGAGGCCCTCTGCTGACTCCCAGCAAGTCTGTCCTTTCTATGCCTGCTAATAAAATTGCCTCAGCAAATCCTATGCATTTGTAATGCGCTGCTGTGCTGTTGGTACTCTGGCTTGGGCACAAGTTTATGGTAGAAACAAGTACACAAAGAAGACAAGCCTGAAACTGCAAATGCAACATAGTTTATCCCAGCCTTAATTATTAGAGAAGTTGTGTGTGTCAGCTTTTAAATAAAAGGAATGTTGTATTCAATCTCTTGCACTTGTCCTATTCCTACCTTAGGAGACCCAAGCCAGGGACTGAAGAATCCAAATATAATGTGGTCATACTATAAATCCAATTTCAATTTGTCAGTTTCTGGTACTCCACTCACTAAAAGGTAGAGCCAAGTACAGTGTCTCATTCATTACTAGTCACAAAATATGGGTTTTGTTTTAGTTAGTTATGTTTTTATTCCCAGAGGGTGAAAAAGTTACTGAGAATCAATAGGATTACCTTTTCTTTTGCAATAACAGAGTTAATGTTTTTCAATGGAAAAAGATGCAGCCTTTCTGAATGTCTTTCTCAACATCTCTCTTCTGAAACTTCTCACACTCTCCTGAGATTTGTAAAAAGTCAGCCTAAAGTATAAATAAAGAAATATGTAGTGTTCTCAGGAAGGGCTATAAAAATGAATCAAAGCAATATGCCTTTTGTTCCTCCAGCAAATAGACCAAAAGTGCAGTAGGTATCTTCTTAACAAAAGCATAATTTGTTAGATACACAAAAGAAAACAAAGATCCAAAACCTGCTGCCGGTTAAGCCTGTCTAAATCTGAGTAGTCATTTTGTCATTCAAAACCCTCAGCCTCAGATGGTGGAATCGAGAGAAGATATTGAATGAAAACGAAGTCTGTAGTTTAAAATTCTCCATCTCTCTACAATGTAAATCCCTATTGGTGCCATTAAGTCAAAGAATTTCCTATGATTGTAGTGTAATATGTAATTTCCCTTCCTTATCTCTGAAGATATTAACATAAGAATAAAGCCTAAATTCTTTTGTGGGAGAGGAGGTGAATCTATTTCTGAGCATTTTGTTTAGTTTTAAGGTAAAATAGAAGAATTAGTTCACTTTCACTAAGTATTTGTAGCATTCTAAGTGTGAATAAGCCTTAATGGGAATGGATTGGGGATATGTAGAGTAGAAAAGCCAAGAGTTGATAGAGGTCTTAAATAAGGCATCAAGGCAAAAGCAGGGCTTAAGTGGTGACTAGAGCAAGAAAGAACATCAGGAAAATAAAGAACAGAAAGAAGCCTTGTGTAGGCATCCTGTGGCACCCAGAGCTGAAAGATAGTGACCCATCTCAGAAGGTGAAACAGAGCCATCCCTCTGATGTAATGATATTGTGGGAGTGACGGTGGCCATTTCTCATAGACTTTGCTCACCCTGGTGGAATTAACTGTCACCATGACCCCCATTTCTCACCATGAGTTCTGATGATGATCTCATTGGTCAACTCCAGGCAAACAAGCATGCACTAGCGCCTTTTTTTTAGAACAGATCTTAATGTTATGTACCCTTGCCAGCCTGATTCCGGTCCATCTCTCTACAAAAATGCTGAATTATCAATAACCTGTGCTTTATATTGCTGTTGCTGTGCATGTGCAGAGTCATGCTGGAATGCAAGCTCAAGTCCACAACCTGTTTCAGTTCTAGAATTGTCTGAAGGTGATAGAATAGCATTAACATCTTCTTTGCTAAAGTGATTAATAGATTAATAATGGTAGCTGAGTGCTCATAGGGAATTATTTGACAAGTCAGTTAATCATCCAGGTATAATAGTACAGAATTAGGAGCATGCACTTCAGAGTAGGGTCAAAATTAGAGATCAGGAAGTCATTTAGCAACCACAGGAGAAGATGAAGAATACAAAAGGTGAAAGGAAAAGAACATCATGAAATATGTGAACACTGTGAAATAGCTTCTCATATATTTCTTCTAAATTCTAATTTAATTTTGAGAGCTTTGAGGAGCATGAGGACTCTGCATCATAAAAGTCTCTAACCCTTTATTTTTCTTTAGAAGAACACCTTGTGTGCACTTCTCTCTCCCAGCACAACAGCATATTGTATAGTATTGTGAATAATATGCATAAATCGTATATCCCCAAATACTAATATTTGGAGAATGGCTGTAGGAATCCAAGTACTGCTATGCAAAAACCGTTAAAACTTGTATCTTTTAGGCTATTTTACTCTAAACGCTGCATTCTCTCTGAAGCAGATAAACTGCAAAGAGAATTATACTGAGTAGAATCACAGAGCTGTTGGAACTTTTAGAGCTGAATTTGTCTGGAATACAGTGACAAGAGACTTGAACCTGTATCAACAAGCAATGGGTTTGTAGAAGACCTTTAGTAGATTATACGATTTCTGTCACTAACAAATTCACTTTGTGTATGAAACATTTCTTTTTGCTCCAGAGAAGAAGCTCTTCTCATGATGAGTATTTAAGAATTTATTTCAGTACAAATGCAAGAAGTATGTATTTATTTACTTCTTTATTTGGAATGAAATAGGATAGGATAGGATAGGATAGAATAGAATAGAATAGAATAGAATAGAATAGAATAGAATAGAATAGAATAGAATAGAATAGAATAGAATAGAGCACCTTCAGTTGGAAGGGACCTACAAAGATTATTTAGTCCAACTGCCTGACTAGAAGTTAAAGAATATTGTTAAGGACATTTTCCAAACACTGACAGGCTTGGGGCACCACCTACCTCTCTGGGAAGCCTGTTCTAGTGTTTGACCACCCTCTCAGTAAAAAAATACTAGCTAGTGCCTAAACCTTCCTTGGTGCAGCTTTGAACCATTCACACTCATCCTATCACTGGATATCTGGGAGAAATATCACAAAAATTAATTCTTCAGGAGGTTTTGACCCTAAAGACAGGCACACCATGTGGCCAGAAACGAGATGGTGCTGAGAGAGCCCAGGAGTAGGAAAATAAAAGTAAAAATTTAGGTCAGGCTGGAGGTCAGCTTGCAGAGAATAGGGATTCTCTTAATAGAATAAAAGAGTAAAGACAGAAAAGCACAACCAATCTACCATTCCTGTCCTGAGTATTCTTTGCCTGAAAGTTGAGGGTTGGGAGAAAGTAAAGAGGTTTCTTGACTTGGAAATAGAGGAACCAGCATAGAAATGATTAATGCAAAGGAAGAAAGTAATAGAATGGTCTGATTGTACAGAGACCCAAAAGCTTTGACAAAGATGGGAAAAAAAACTTGCTTCAATAACCAACCAAGGAATAGAATTTAGGCCATATGGCTGATGCCAAACAGCTAGCTAAAACAGACACATCGGCCTCTGCCCTTATACCATCAGTGTACAAGTTCAGAATGGTTAATACTCCTTTAGGAGCTTAGTGAATACTGTTATTTTGATTTACTTTGGAATGGGAGTGTTTCCTGTAGAATATAATTTTCATGCTATTGAGATTAATAAGATTTAATGATATTTTTATCTGGGAGAAAGCCAACATCCAGAGAATCCTCAAAAGTCTTGAGGGAGACAAAGGGCTGTTGGGTTAAAGATTAAAAAAACCCAAACAACTCTAAAGAGGAGGAAATTGTAGGAAAAAGTATACCCTGGAGTTAATGCAGAGAGCTGCATGGACAAATCCTAATAATTTTGAGGTCATCATCACTATCACCCTTAAAAACAAGAAAAAGAAACAGAGGTGAGAAATTAATGGTTAATACTTCATACTTAATTTACATATATTGAAAATAGTCACATGGAAAGATGCCAGTTTGCCCAGTACTTTCAGCTGTTAGCACAGATTGGTTGGTCATTTCTGAAAGCAAAGTTTCAGCCCTATATGATATGTTGCTTTGATCATGTTACACTACTTACTGGAGCAAACTAATGAAAAAGGATCTTGTAAGTCATTAAGGGACCTAAAATCTAAAACAAAATGGTAAAACTTTCATTGAAGAATAAAAATACTACAGATACTGGCTTCGCATAGTACAAATGTTAAAAATACAGCAGAAAAGCAACACTGATCTCACATGAAAAAAATGCTTCCTGAAGCAAAGCAGGAATAGATTTTTTTGTGCAAATACAAAACTTTATACTTATTCCAGACAATTGTTCTTGCTTCCCTGAGGAGTTGATACTGGGAGACCTTTAGGAGCATATATAACACAGTTAGTTTTCAATTAAGTTTTGGACAGTGGTCTGGGAATACATGGGGAAAAAAAAAAAAAAGGAGAGAAATTCAGATTCCAGTAGGTGTCTTCAGAGTACAAACTGTGAAACCTAGTTTGTCATTCATGGAACTGATCAGTTTGTAATCTTAGAAACTCATGACTAAAAATCTCCAGATTTTTGGAAGTAGACAATTCAGAAAGAACAAGAAAAGAAAAAAACAATCAGTTTGAATTCAGTATGAAGGCAACTAATCAACAACATGCACATTAGATACAAAGATCCAGTTCAGTGAAAAATAGATTACTGCAAGCTGGAAGGCAGAACTACTGTATTTTTTTCCTTGTTCTCTTACACTTTCCTAGCTATTTATTCCTGGATGCTTTCAGAGAAAGGACAAATGGGGATGACAGCACAGACTAGATATAAGGAAGGATCTTCCCTGATACAAGGAAGAATTTTTTTACAATGAGGGTGGGGGAACACTGAGACAGGTTGCCCAGAGAGGTGGTGAATGCCCCATCCCTGGGAACATTTAAGGTCAGGTTGGATGGGGCTCTGAGCAGCATGACCTATTAAGTTTTGACTGAGAAGAGAGAAAATGGTTAGACTTCACCACAGAAGTAAACCTGTTACTATCCACACTACAGGAAGAATTGATTAAGAAGCATCCCCTTTTCAGCCCTTACAGCTACTGCATGACCTATATCATCTGAGTGGCCAGGTTAAATTACAGGCTGGGGTCTCCCTGACCACACCACTGCTCATGGCTCAGACTGTTGGTGTGTGCACTCCAGAAGGGCATTCTGAGCTCACCCAGGCAACACACGATCTCTGCAAGCTGGCTGATGTGACTGTCAGTCACTTGCTACTGTCACTAAGGCAGTGTATGACTGAAAGGGCTCAGGCTGCAGCAGCCCATGCAGACTGATGCAGACTGTACTGTACATCAAAGCTTTTCTTACCTGCCCCTGTCATCAGCAGGACCTGGAGTTTGTCCCCTGCTCGTGCGGGGCAGAGGCAGAAGAACACCCACTTCAGTAATTGTGACAGCTCTGAAAAGTTACTTGGGGGCTCTGAAATATACCTGGGCTCGAACTCCAGCTGTGATTAAACTTGTTTCCAGCAGAGAGCAATTTAATACAAAACTAGCGAGAATAAAGTGAGGATTTTGACAAGGTGTCATCTGAAAGATTTTGCCAGCACAGAGGGAGGCTGTTGGAGATTTTTCAGTGTAATTCCTAATATGACAGGGACTAAAGCTGAACCTTTGGTCATTCATTTTAAATTTAAACCTTCCTGGGTCACTATGCTAAAACCACTCAAGATAATTTTTAACACAGAAGTCAAAGAAGGTATCAATGCAATTTAACTTGAAAGCCCAGGTTGCAGAATCATGCATCAATTCTATGAGGTGGATAGCATCAAACTGTCCTCTGATGAACACTGAAGTTAAGGCCATAATAAACAAGTCATAGCAATGACTGGTCAGTGGGATTTTCCTTTACAAAAAGCAGAACATGTTATAAATTCTCACCCTACTTTTCCAAGTATTTGGAGATGGACTTGTCATGTTGAAAACATAAAGTGATGCTGTGAATATTGTTTTAATAAACTAGTGCACTCTTCACAAATTAAATTTTCATTCTTCTTACACATGATATGGAACAATTTTCAGATGGAAATTATCTTTCACTTAGCAGAGATAGAAATAGAAAAAAAGAGTAGTAAGAGGATAATTCTGCTGATGAGAGTGTTGACCTAAGTTAAATACTTCATAGTTATAGAGAAATGAAATGAAAAACAATAGTCTCAGTAATCTTCCAGAATATGATATTCTGTCTTCAACTGTTGGAAAAATACAGGAGATTCCCTATTACAAACTCAGTGAACCCAAGCTGAGCATCAAAATGACACAGAAATAATGTAGTATTTGAGAGTCAATGTACGATATTATGCGTAATGAAGCATCAAAAGTGAAGAAGGAAATAATGTTTTATGGTAAAGAAATTGAAAATTATATAAAATCAAAAAGACAATTATGAAAGTCATCAACAATTTAAATTCCATTATAAGTAATTTTTAGTGTGAAGGTCATTGTATCTTCAAGGTACTAATTGTCTCTTTTGTTATCTTTCTCACAAGAAGAAGAAAAGTAAGCTAAATGAGACTCTGTTCTTACTCAAAATAGACCTGGGGCATTCCAAGAGCAAACTGGTTGCCCAGAAATAGGATTTTTATAGAACTATGAAACATGATATTCATTCAATCTCATTTATGCCCAACTGCACTTTCATCCAAGTCAAATACCTTGATTCATGTTTTGTTCTATGGAACCAGTCAGTGGTGGCACTGTTGTAATGGGTAAAATGCTTCATAGCAGGTTCTTCAAACATCTGTTTTCTCTAGAAAATAGGAAATATCATTTGGAATTTAAAAATTACAATCCATTAACTCACCTTGCGGGTTTTTTTAAAAATTCTTTTAAGCCCATGCTTTTCATAAAACATAGAAGGGTCTCAATGTAGTTCAGAAATGCACAGCATTATGATGAATGAATGAATGAATGAATGAATGCAGACATTTGAGCACAATGACTGTGTATACCAAACTCTCAGGGAAGGCGACAAAAGTCCATGAGGAGAAGCTTGTTATATCAGGTGCAGAGATGAGCCTGATCTCCACATCTTCAAATGGAGTGGACTGGTGTATTTAATGACATATTTAATTATTTGTCTAAATAATACATGCACCCACACATGTCTTTCAAATCCAGTGTGGGTTATTACCTGCCATTGAAATTGTTGGTTCATTAAAGCAATAACATCCAAAATATGTAAGCATGAAATCATATGTATTTACTGCAAAAAATGACATCTGAACCATTTCAAGGTGTCATTAATTTGCTCAAAATATTTGTTGGTTATGGGTCCAACTTTGCCAGTGCCATTCAGTGGTGTCATTTTGGCTGCAGCTTGATACATTAACAGTATGCATATAGTGATATCAGGGGTCTATTTGTGGACCAATCTCCAAACTGCATCACTGAATCTGCGTTATAGCATCTGAGAGGTCCTTAATGTCTGTGACCCCCTGCTCAAGTGGATGAATTGAAGCCAATGGTAAAGAACATTTCCTGTTCTTTACAAGGCTGGGTTATTACCTGGGAATTACAGATTGGCACCCTGTAATGTGGCCTGCTCAGATTCTGTTTGTTGAGGGGCAAAATAAAACTGAGGTAAGTATATGTAGAGCATAAATGTTACCTACACTTAAATTTTTCCTGTCGAATTCTCCTTAAGTTGATGAGGATTTCAACATTTTTTTTATTTTTTAAGCTGTTTACTAAAGACCTTTTTAAAGGTCTTTGCTGAAGCACCTTCATATAAATTTGCATCATTTCTTCTCTCATTTTTACCACTAGACCATTCATACGCAAATCTGTCATTACTTATCAGCAGGTTGAAAGACATCATTTGCATTTCAAAAAATGTCTGTAGTAAAATTGAAATTGTTCAGTTGTATCTTTTCACTATTTTTTAGAAACATTTAGAGAAAAAAGGGCAACAGGTAATTTAACATAAAGTATTACATATATTATGAAATTAAGATAAATATTTTAATATCATTAAAAATTCTAAGGGAATAACCACAGCCAGTCAGTAGGTCCCTGATATTAATGTGCAACGTGGCACACCTGTCCAGCCCTCTCACCATTCATTCTTGCCATAGGCATGTGAACAAACAGTATAGCTAGGAAACAAACTAGAAATGTGTCATTTTTACAGCCACAGATAAGTATTTGGTCCTGCCAGCAGAGACTGTAACTGAAGGTAAACAGCAGTTCTACTGAATATTCAATTTGTCCTATAACATGTCATTAAAAATAACAAAGATCTCTTTTGCTATAGATATTAGAGACTACTTTCAGGATTTCATCACTTCTGCAATGCTGTCAAAAGTATGTCAGAAAAAATGCCCTGCAATATGAGTATTTCATATGTCACATTGACGCTCTCCACAGCTTTTTTTTGGGCTTCAGTGGTTAGAGTGAAGATGGGCAAGGTGGCATTAACTAACTGAAGTGCTTTACTGCCAGCTTTCATATCAGATGAACTTATTCAGGGACAGCCTCTTCCTCTGACATAACATTGTACAGTAGCCAGCTCTTCACTCTTAGCTGTTATGAGTACCAGAGGGAACAAAATAATTCATACTTGATTTTGAAAAAGTTGTTTTGCAGCAACTTTTAATTAGCAGCTAATCATAGGTTTCTGGAACAAAAGGGCTCATATCTACTAAACAGATTTCAAATAGTCACATTAGAACAGGTGAGAAATGGGATTATCATGTTCATGCCTTCCTCATGTCTTCATTGCACGACAGGATGACCAAGGCACAATGCCTTTGTGCACTTGGATTCCTAATAATGTATTGTAACACATCTCCCTAGCAACACAGGCTACTGAAAGCACATCAGATTTGTCCTCTGCTCACTAAAATTTCTTACTATAAAATACTGAATTGAGTTCAAAGTCACAGCTTCCCCTAGAAGCATTCAATTGTCTGGACCTGGCATATTTAAAGTTTGAGCAGGAATGACAGTTTGGACCTTGAACCCTTTTCAGTGATAGGAAAGTTCACATGTGCAGATGAAACTGCCTTAGAAATTAGGGCAAAGCTGTCATTGAACTCTCCAAGAAGCAAATGGCCATCACAAATCTCATTTTTCCCAGCCAAAATGCAAGGTTTAACTCTTTGATTTGTCTTTTCTAATCTATTTATCTAACAGATATTGAAGTAATATGCTGTTCAAGACATTCTAGGCTTCCTTCTACAGAAGAAGGGTAAGACTACATATTGTACATATTGCAAGGGGCAACGTGTTGCCTAATCCTCCCAATTTATTAGCACAAGTGAGATCAAAGGCCACTTCTAGAGCAGTTGATCCACATGAATTTCGTGGATCAAATCAATCTTCGATTGGCTAGAAAGAGGTAGAAGGCACAAGATAAAGCAAAAGTGTAAAAAAATGGTTCATAAAGAAAAATAATGAATCACTGAACAGTTAATCAGAAGAGCAGATTGTCAACACAGCTCCTGCACGCTCTAACTGCATGCAGCAGCAGCAGCAGCTGTTTGCTCTGTGCTTAAAAGCAACAGTTCTTCTGACAACTTAAATTCCATTAAAGAATTTTAGTTATTTAAAAGGTGATTAGATTGTATAATATATTCCAGTTTTATTACAATGGTTTTTTCCCCAGGGATCCTAAAAGGTTGTTATCATTTCTCATAAAGCACTTTTACTCCTAATAATCAATATCGAATTTACTATACCATATTATTGCTTAGATTTATATTCTTGTTTTGTGTGGGATTTAGGTATTAATATAATTAAAAAGAAATGATATAGAGTGCTCTGCTTGAAAGTTTCACATTTAAAATAAATAGCTTTTCCTCTCATTTCCAAATGATACGGAAACATTTACACGGAACTATTTATATTGAATACATTTCTTCTGTTCTTCTGAGTTAAAGAGTTTTAATAAATAAGGGATAACAGGGTCTTTCTTTTGGGAACACCCAGGTAAAAATAAAGGTATCTCATTTAGCTGAGGAGAGAATTAGGCCCTTCAGAAATTTGAGGAGATATCCAGATAATTTCCAATGTGCTATCACATTAATTGAAACCAGTTAAATAATTCAAACAATAAAGCTTTAACCAAAGCCATTTTGTTTGTGAGAACCTTTAGGCTAACCCTTTGTGATAACCCCTCTCTCCCACATAATTAAGTAACATGTTTTGCTTTGTCAAACCTAAATGTTTCCTAACTCAGTTATGTCCCATAGCTCCCACTTAGATTTATCTGCCCCAGACAGTGTTTACCACAGTCTGCACAAAAAAACCCCAAACCCTTGGCACAGAGTCTCCTACAGAGTACTTTGCAGGCTCTTCTGTTCTGTGCCCTGCTGGGATATATTTTACATATCAGAAATGTGATGGCAAAAAAGAGAAGCATTTTTCAAAAACAAATTCAGACTTTTACTTTCCATGCATGTGAGGGAAAGTAATAACTTTGCAGAAGAAGATTTCCTGTTAAAACAAGAATTAAAGGAAATTTAGAGCTCTATCCTCTGCAACTAATCTGATCTGTATTTACAGCAGAGACAGTCTGAAGTCTCTGACTGTCAGAATCAGACTGAAAGAAGCAGAAATTTGTTTTTCTCTCTTGAAAGAATTGGTATGTGCTTCAATGTGATGTGCATTTTGGTTTTTTTTAAAGCTATATAGTAGATCAAAATTTACTTCCATACCAGCTAGAACCCAATGTTGCAATTCAACCCACTTTACACCTAATTTTGTAAATAATCTGGAAAGCATCTCAAAAATCAATAAATTATATTGTTTTTATCATTCGTTATTTATACGGTGCCATTTGTACAATGAATTCATACAGGTTTCCAAAGCACTTTTAAATGATACATTGAGAACATACTTTTAAAAATATTAAGAAACAGCCATTTCAATATGGTATATGGAGGAAATTAAATGGTGAACACTGTACAAGATGTCAAGCCAGGACAAGGAGTGCAAAATAATACTCAGTCCTTTTACACTGCATAAAGCAATGGGGTCTAGATCTGAGGTGAAACATTTAAGACACTCTAACAGTCACAGTAAATGGCAATAATGGTAAAACATTCTGTCATGGTTTAACCTCGATTAGCAATTGAGTACCACACAACTACTCTCTCACTCCCCCATGTCTGGTGGGATGGCAAGGAGAAACAGCAAAAGGCAAAACCCATGGGCTGAAATGAGAACAGTCAAAGAACTGAAATAAATAAAAATATAATGAGAAAAGGAAAAGGAAAAGGGAAAAAGGGAACAATAAAACCCAAATAAGATAAGTGAAGCACAATACAATTGCTCACCAACTGCTGACCAATGCCCGGCCCAACCCCAAACAGTGGTTGGTACCTCCTGGCTGACTGTGCCCAGTTTGCAGGCTAAAAATTGCAGTTCCAGACAAAAGCAGGACACATCCTCTTTCAGTATTGTAGGAAAAGTGAAAAAATGTAGGGCAACTTTCTCTTCATGAATTTATATGCTATATTTTACAAGAGCTGCATTTTAATCACATTTCACTATATAACTAAGGAACCACATAATAGAAGCAGGCTGGTGCTTGAAAAAACTCCTGACTATAAGCCAAAATGTTAATGAAGCACTAAAGTACTTGGAAACATGATCTTCCAGGTCATTTCCGATCTAAGCACTAAGAGGTCTGATCTTTCTTCGCAGAGAACTCAAGTATGGATTGCATGCCTTACCCCTTGCTCTGTCAAGGGAGAGAAGGATGTGTTATCAAAAGGCCTTCACTAATTAAGGAGAAATTAAATCAGAATCCTATCAGTCTGCTCTTATACTGAATTTTACAGGAACAGGAGGAACGCAACCAATTTTTTAAAAAAATGTAGTATAAATATATCAAATCACTTCACTGAGGCTTAGATAATGTCTTAAGTAGGTGGGAGTAGGTTGTACTTAACTCAACTGCACATTTTGCCTTATGACAGCTAATTGGCTTCTCAGAATAGACCTCCAAACCATGAATGAACATCGGATGCCAAATTGCCATGGATTTACCACATAAATTCTCATGTTTTCTACAGGAAAGCATAGAAAAATATCATAAGGGAATCATAACTCAGCATGCATTACTTTTGGCAGCTTTGCAGCCAAGCTTTGCGTTGGTATCTCTGGATGTTCTTTCCAGGGGAGACAATAGTACAGAGGCTACACTTGCAGTTCTCAGTAAATGACCCTTAATAAAAAAAGCCTCTGAACTGTCCAAATCACTACTTGACCCTATTCTCACTCGGGCTTATGGACCGAAATGTATTATCTTTCCCTTGTAAGTCATTACAAAGTATATAGAAAGTTACCAAAGCAAAACTCCAGTGCTTTAGCAAACAGGATGTTTATTCAGTTGTTCCAAAGCCAGGGAGTGAACTCACTGCTTAGAGCTACACCTTACAATAATCTGGTTTATTTCCAACTGGAAATCTGCAGCCCTGAAAATCCTGTCTATAACTTTGTTTTGGTATCTATTAATAATTTATTAATTGTTAAATAATTATAAAAAATGTGCCTTCAATACAGAATTTGAGCTCCTATTTAAAATACTACTTTGTACAGTCGCCTTATACTTAACAGCCAAATAATTAAGTTCTACCTATCTAGCTAATCTAGACAGCTAATTATTAATGACACAATATCTCAAGAAAACGAATGGTACCAAGCTGCACTAAGTTTCTCTTCTGGTTACCCTCTACACTGTGATTCTGCAACATAATCAGTAGTATTTTCAACTCTAACCTCATTGTAGCAAGTGCTATCACTTCATCTATGCTCTGTAATGTTATTGATTTGCTATAAATAATAGTTGCATGAGCACACCTCATGGGGCTGCTATAGGCCCTGATCCACAGCACACGTTTTACCAGGCTTCTATGGTGCCGTTTTCTATATGCGTCATCACATAATTCCCAGTGTCACCAGGTCATATCATAGATCATACTCTGATATTATCTGTCAATCACATAGAAGAAAAAAGTAATAAAGCTTTATTCATCCATACAAGTAGAATTGTTCTCATTTACAGAAGACCCAGGATATTCAGCAATACCACCTTTCTAAAATATTAGTCTTTCTTAGTTTAGACTGCAGCAGTAGCAAAACTAGAAGGGTAGGTGATAATTTAAGTTGATTGTAAACACTTACAAAGTCCCCACTGGGTCTGATGGTGTACTCCATCTGCTACAATCTATAGTTCTACAAGTTAGCAGAGGAACAGAACTCAAATACGAAACCAATTTCCGGTTCTAACAAGGGATGATTATTTCCCTAGGGCTGTATACCCTCAGTGTTTCTAAACATAGAAAGCCTGCACTTGGGTCCAGTACCTAGATTTAGACAGGTTATTTTTTTTTCATTCAAAGGCCACCATAGCACCCATCAACATAAAGGGCTATTTACTTTATAGAAAATGAGCCCTTCCCTAAGATGCTTGTAATTTAATTTAGAAACCTCACTGTAGATGATGTTTCTGATCTAATAATTGAATTGATCTAATTTTATTTTGTGCCAAATTAGCTATTGAATCAAAACATTTTTTTCTTTGTGATGATGGAAATTCTATTAAGAATTTAATAAAGCTTTCTGTTGCTGCTTTCACTCTATCCACACATTCACCAAAACACTCACCCATGTGAGTTGCACATCTGCCCAAAAACAGTTACCTTCTGAATATTCACTTTTTGTAGGTTTTGGTGAAACTCATGATGAATTATATACAATGGCACAGGACCTGGGAGAAATTGCTTATAAAATCATAATGTTTTTGGGATGCATGAAAATTTTTCTAGTAAAATGCAATTTGAATGATGAAGGGTTTGAGATATAATCTTAAACCAAACAGCAGATGAATAAATTTCTCTCACATTTATCTTGGACGATGATTCATCCTGCCTGTCTAGGCACCATGAATACACTGCTAACTAACCATGCAGCTATGCCCATGTGACTTACATGTCTAACTTGCTTCTACTGATATGTTTTGAGCTGGTTTTCTTCTATGTTGTGACAAATGTGGTGTGCTGTTCTCCCAAAGCTTAAAAAATTATCTCTGCTCATGTAAAGCAGTGCTTACTACTCACCAGAACTGGTGTTTGGAGATTCCAGGCCTTAAAACGTGATGTGAACGGCACAAAGAAGCAACAAGTGTTACTCTTCATCAAACACCTCCCTCAGTAGTCATTTGTAATATGATTCCTTATTTTCTTGTCTCCAAGTGCAATTACAAATCGGCAAGCAATCATATAGCAGACTATACCCAGAAACTGAATAAAACAAAAGGACCTTAGATTCTGTTTTCACAGTTAATTTGAGAGACTATTACGCTCTACCAACTATTCTCTAATAGTCAGGGAAAAACACAGTTTTTATTGCGCAAATGTATTTGTATGAATAAAACAAATGATATCTCAGTTACATTAGCTGGTTGGTTATTCTTCAGCACTTCTCAACATAGCCTAAATTCTGACAAAATAAAATTTTCAGATTTTCCTTTTACTCTTTAAAATAGGAGACTGAAAAGAAGCAAGAACAAACTTCATAGAATTAGGTTATAAAACACAATGATAAGGCCATAAATTTTTGTTTTGATCTAAACCATATATAGATGTTTTTTCATGTCATTTTTTTTCTGCATAGGTTGAGCTAAGCCTCACTAAAGGAAGGGGAATGCAAAACAACATGAAAAATACAGCAGAGTATGGTCTTTGTTAGCCTTGCAACAGAGACATGCTGCTTTTTTAATGTGTTAGTGATTACTATTGCTCCCACAGGCTGGAACACTTGTGGGTTAACCAAGATATTGAGCAGTGGAATTGACTTTAAAAAGGTAACAAGAGCCTTTTGCTCAGTAGGTGGATTTTTTTAAAATCAGGCCTATGCTGTCTGTAGCCAGAGTGGGCACAATCTGACAGCTTTATAGATGAACACCAGCAAACAGGATGGTGACATGACCACGCCACAAATTCAGTATGATTCATCTGTCATTCACTGGCTTCTTATATGTGGATTACAGCTAAGGCTTTGTACCTAAATTATGATTGGAAATGAAATGGTCTCTCACACTGGTTGCAATTCTCCTTCAGATTGACAGAGGGAAATATGAGGATAACAGTTCGACCTTGATCTAAAGGAATAAATCCAGGTTGATGGAAGGGTGTTTTATAATAAGCCTCCATGTTGTACAAAGAGGAGTTAATTGTTCTTTGGCAGCAGATGAAAAATTCCATGCAGAAATGGTCTGGTGCTGGCTTTGCTTTCCATTAAGGACATGATTGAGGAGCATAGTGCTCTTTTCAGTAGAGGTGTACTTATATCGGAACAAAATAACCCTATAGGCCTCCATTTTACAAACCATTTACCCCATCTATTCAAAAAGAATTTTATATCTTTATTTTCTAAATATCCAAATTTTTATTAGGCTTCTAAAGGACAACCTGGCAAATTGAAGTTTGAATAAAATCTACACCGAAACACAAAGATATAATCTTTATTTTAATAATGTTTTTACTAGATTTTTTATTTACTGAGGAACAAACTACTACCAGATTACACTTTCCTTTTATTTAATACTTTAATAAAATTAATTTGGGGAAAAGGTACTGTTTACAGCTTAGAAGAACTCAAATGAAGTTGCTACTCTACTGTAATATCTACATCTTTCTTCCATTAGAACTCACTTCTGTTGCCTGGAAAGCAGAAGTGGATGTGAAGGTGCAAATTACAATAGAAATTACAAATTATTTCCAGTAGAGTCTTGGAAGAATTTCTCTGCTACTTTCCTTGACGAACAGTCCAGCTTTTGTGAGAGTTGTGGATTTTTGCAGAAGGTACACATTTTGAAATGGGGCATGTGACACAGCTTTATAACTATCTATGATATCAGAACTGGCACAATATCTGAGCAATAGGCACAATTCATTTTGTTTAAGACAGAGTCCAAACAATATCACGTGGGTAACTACAAGGACTACTCTTACCATGAAATCATAGACACCTATAGAGCAAACACTGAAGGCAAATTTATTAAAACCATTAAAAGAAAATGGAGTAAAATGCAGAGCTAGTTTACTAAAGCCAGCTCATTTCAAGCTATTTCCATATTTCTTTTTGATAAAACCTTGGATTTTGACCAATGCAATCTTGTAGTAGGCTTGCAATTTGAGCATTCATCACAGTTCACCCCCACAAAAAAACCCCACATCCATCTTCTGTGTTAGAAAGAAGAGACATTCACATTCATTTCCTGTTCAGGTGAAACTTCCCACATCCTCTTGCTTTTCATATGCTGTTATCATGTTTTGTCCACACTCTTCTTTTAAATCTGACTGTACAGGATTTTGTCTGGGCTTAAAACACCATTTCTCTGAGAGCAGAGGTAGCAAAGGTCGGTAAACATTGAAATGTAAAGAATTCTTCTCCAGGTTTTAGGACATTTAAAGAAAAGGCTGCTTGTAAAATGAAGGTGTGAATATATGTTAAATAGATCATCTGGATAGTGGAAGCAATGCATTGCCTGTCAAAAGAAACAATATTAAGGTAAATGTGCAAATTTTTTTGCCTAAAATAGTGAGGAACATGGAATGACTGACTGAGTGGTTTACAAGAATCTGCTCCCATGTGTATCTTCAGATTAAAAGAAAAATACAGTGGTGGTTATTTTCAAGCTCTGTATAAATTCACTTAAAGCCTATGGTGGCTGACAGCAAACCAAACTAGTTTAAACAAATCTTTTTGTATCAATAACTAATTACATCCTAGTTCTGCCTCAGTAACACAGATTGATAGTTCCATTATAGTGTTTAATTAGAATTGTTTTTAATTTATCCTTTAGAAGTGGTCTAATTGGTGAAGGAACAGATGTTACAGGTCACGTGGCACCAGGATGACAGCGCTGGTGCAGAATGGCCAACTGGGCTGTGAATGCCTTCCAGAATCTCTTTCAAACAGAGAGGTGGAGGGGAGTTCGCAATGTGTCTAGTTTCATTTGCAGGTATTACCTGCAAAATCTGTGAAGCTCAATCTCCTGCTGGGATGAACTCTAAACTTACTGACTGGGAGGAGCAGTCAGCAACTATTTTTTATTATCATTTCTTTGGCAGCTGGTAAATACAACAGATTCAGGACAGCAGGCAAACAGGACTCTATTTAGGCCTCTCTCTATGCAGTTTTGATTTTTGTCCTAAGCATCTGACAGAAAAAGAATTTTTTTTTTGGAACCATGCTTTATTAACACTGACTTACAAGTGAGACATAGCATTAGGCATTTGACATAACTCATGGATTGCAAGTATGATTTCAGGGAGATGGAGTGACATTTATGTTTGGAGGAGATTTTACACCAAAGCCCCAGCCTTCTGAATGCTGAGGCTGAATGCCGAATAGCTCAACAGAGCCTTGAGCCTGTCTCAAAACTGAACTATACAGGAAGGGGAGCTCTACACTTTTTAATTTCAAATCAGAAAGACCTAGAATTTCAAAGCAACATAAAAATCCTCCAAGTTATGTTCCCACAGAGGAAGCAATTGTGAAGAGGTTTAGCATGTAGGAAAACCAGTCATCTGGCATGGATGATTTCTGTCTATTTTATAGCCATTTTTGTTAAAAGCAAAATGTAATTAGGAAAGTATTGGTTGATAATTATAAAAGAAGCAGCATAAAATGAAACGTTCAAAAGGCAGGACAGCTCTCACTCAAATATCCCTGTAGTGAAAGCTCAGATTTATCATGTCACCATGATCCCGAAAGATACCAATTGCTCACAATAAAATAAATTATGTATATAGGCCTGAAGTAACTACTGAACAGACACTGTTGAAAAGCAGCTACTGCAGGGTGCAATGCAGCAGCTATTGAGCCGTGTCTGCCAATCATCCATTCTGAAAAGGGGAAAAAACAGAATCCTGAATGCAGCAGAAATATTGGGAGAGTTTATGTCAAATAGTGTGTGATTACTCTGGTGATTGCAGAAAACAGCATTACACTGTGATTTCAAAGGCAGAAGAGGTATGCCTCATTCGCAAGGATGCCAGGCTGCTATTAGTTAGAATGGGTCTTTGATCTAATAAATGATGGGTTTTTTCTCTACGTGCATCACAGTGTTATTCCACCAGCCTCCTGGTTGTTGAATTTCTTGGTGCCAAAGTGGGAAACTAAATGTCCCTGAGACCTGTTCACTGCTGCCTAAGAAACCCGCTGGCCAGAGACACTCTCTCACATGATGTAAGGAAGTCTCTCCCAGGACACTAATCCTGACAGGAAAGCATGTATTCAACATCAGGGTTTTGCCAAAGTGTGAGCTGATTTGCCAGGATCCTCCCCCAGTCCTGGAGATCCTGTGAGGTGTTTTAGGTCCCTGCAGTTAATCCGCAAATGTTGTGATATCACAAATCATCCTTCATGAATTGAAATGACTTATCAATATCCCTCTAACTATGAATTGTATTCATATATTAATAATGTTTCCATAGTTAACTGGAGCATGACATTGAACAGCAAGAAATAAAGCAGAAATCAAACACATAAGTTGATTCTCTGGCACCTATCTTACAAATACTTTTGAGACAATCTATTTGCCATACACTTGCAATTAGATTATATTTTGAGAACTGGGGTTTTAATCTCCCAGAGACCTCAGTCAAAGCTTAGCCTTATTAACACCCAAACAGTATCTGAAGCAGTACTTCAGTATTTAGTTCAATGATCTGCATGAAACAGAAAACGCTGCAATTTTTTTTCTCATTCTAAGTGTTTACATGAAACTTGGACTTAAAATTATAATTTTTAACTAGGAAATACAAAATTTTCTATCAGGACAATTATTTTTTTTAGAAGTATTTGAATGTATTTTGAAATTACTGAAAGCAAAGGTATATAACATCCACTAAGCAGTGTATGCCATCTCTGAGAGGTTTCAAAAAATAAAGTTTTCTGTAGAGAGCAGAGCAATGTATATCCTCGTCTCAATGCACATAAACCTTCCATTTCATTACCTGCAGCTGACTCTCACTTGCAGTATATACTGACATGTATGCTTCCTCATTAAAAAGTGATGCACTTCAATTTTTTAAGACGTTTCATTCAACCTCTGTTTAGCATGACTATAATACCTCAGTCTTCTATTAACAGGGAAAATGTAACTGTCATTTAATAACTACAGATTTGGAAAAGTTTCCCATGGTTCAAGAGGTGGAAATAGTAGATAAATGCTTTTTTTTCTAGGAAAGAAAGAAGACTAGATGAGTGGGTTATGGCATCCACCATAGCAGATACACAATAATCAAGGACTTCAGTGATTAACAGAGCGCTGCTAGAATTTTCTGCATTTTTTCTTGCCATTGTGAGCCCAATGTAGGGGAGAACCAGAGAAAATACGAACACTGAGCATTTCATAGATTTGACAGGCATGTGAAACAATACAAGATGGTAGCAGCTCAGCCTGAAAAAGCTATTTCTTGACATCTTTCACTCAGAAAAAATATATTGTCCCAATAAGTAGTACCAAACAGATACCAGTAACACCAAACAGACTAATGCAAGTGCAGAGGCCTGTGCATTGTCCACTGTAGCATTTATCCACAAGTAGCTGAGTGCCTTAGTTGAAGAAGAACATGTCTGGCTGGCACTCTGATGGACAGAGAAAAATGAAATTAAAATGTGGTTTTGACACACAAAGAATTGTCACAATTAACCAGCAAACCATTTTACTGAAGTACTGCGCTCTGAGTTTTGATCTCAAATGCTCATACATTTCTTTCATTGACTCTGCAACTGAAAGTTGTCCTGACAGTTGATGGTGTTCTTTGTCTAGACTATTTATGTCAAATAACGCATAGAAGTCATTCCTGTCAAAATTTATATATATGCAGTATAAGGAGGGTCCTCACTCTGATGTTAACAAGTTTGCTTCATTTCTCTCTGAATTCTACCGTAAACCGCAGGTGTCCTGTCCTTTCTCTGCAGTTGATTTCATTGCAGAGCAAAGTATTTCAAACCTCTATACCTCCACATTAGAAAAATAAGATGATAATGAATATTCCTGTCATTTTAACTGTCACTTAGAAAGCATCATGTAATTATTTCCAGATCAGTAAGGCAGTAGCAAGCTCATCGGCACATAGTGTCTGTGGGACTTGTGATCTTGTTCAACAATGAGTCCGGATAAGAGTCTGTGGGTAGCACCAAGTTTTATGTAAAATATTCTTCTTTGCAAAATTTTTAATTCTTACAGATTTTGTCACTTAATTTTACAGAACTATGAAGGAGCAGGAGCTTAAAAAACCCTCAAGATATGGGGGTAAATATTCCAGTGGTTTTCTTGTCTGCCTCTACTGTGTCCTCAAAATCAAATAAAAAATTATTTGACCTTTCTAGCACAAACTTAAATTCTGGAGAAATGTTTTCATTTCACTTGTTTCATAAGCATAATTAATAAAGTTGTCTTCATTTTATTGTCTGCCAGATAAGACATTCTTCATTTTCAAGAGGATAAAATTAGATTATAAAAATTCAGAAAGGGTTTGGGCATCACCTTTCTACATGATTTATGGCACATCTATCACAGTACAACCTTTCCATAAAGGACTGATTGAGTTATATTTTCTTTGGAATCTGGATTAATAGCTCACCTGTGTTACAGAGAAGACTAAGTTTAAACAGTAATTTAATTTGTTTCATTAATGTAAAAGCAAGGGCACTGAAATCTCTTTTACAAACACCGATAGTCAGAGCTGGCTGAGAATCTTGTTACCTTCAGTAAAATATTTCCTTCTAGGGGATTTCAGTCACTTCGCAAAGAGCTCCTAAACTACTCCCGGTAACTGTGAATTTTGCTGTGGCCATGGGCTGTATCTCTAATTCTTTCTCTGATCATTAGACAATGGGTTTTCTTCAACGCCCCTCTCCCCCATATACCTTTGCATGTAATTGGAGCAACACATGTCTCCTCATGGCTATGGAAGACTGTGATGGCTCAATAAAGAAAGTTGTCTGTTAAGCTGGTTTGTGCATGGATGACCATCCTTTCCCGGCTGTCTAGCTTCAACAGCAACTTGAGATGCACAGAATAGTGTTTGTGTGCATGTCTGGGGGTAGGGCAGTGTATATCTCAGAGGTAATTAGTTTCCCAGAAACAATGCCTCCTGCTTCATCTCAGAGTACCAGGCAGGTAGATTACAGTTTAGTGAATTACACCCAAGGGCTGTCTCTAACCTTCAAATGTGCTACCATATTATTTCATTTTCAGACAGTTTAATACAGTTCCTGATCGTTAATATGATTTTAATATCTGACAGTGCAAAAGGGTAATAATGTTGTGGGGCTTAGAAAGTAGAAAGAATAAAATAGTCATCACCATCAGTGATTCACTGCTGGCATGTCATGTCTAGAAAATATATTCCATTGCCTGGTATGTCTGCACAGCTCAGGGTAAGAATCAGTCATTCAGCTCTCAGACATGTAAAAAATTATTTTAATTCTGTTTCTATTTGTTCCCACTCTTACCTGGTCTCGAGAACTGTGTCACATTCTATCTGTGACAAGCAGGTCCCGCTCAGCCTCACATGTGCAGGCAACTCTCAGTGGCTGTAGACTTTCCTTGGAATGTGACTGACAGCTATAACGTGCCTGGGGGATTTGGGGCTGAGGGATAACGACTGATAACAAGCCAACTTCATGTTTTGTTCAGGAGTTTCAAAAGCAGGACTCCATACTATCTTTCGGGGGATATTTTTGGTTGCTTCATAGTCCTCTTCCTAGTTTGCCCTGTGTTTCCTTTCACATTTTAGATTTTTACTGAGATTTAAATATATACTAGAGGTTCTTAGGTGCCCATCTCTGGGAACCAGAGATGGGCATCTCTGCCTTCTATTCTCTCAAGATCTGTCTGATTTTAGTGTAGTGGGAGTTGGTCCGGGGTCCTGTGGCTGCCACAGATCACCATCTCATGCTGTATAACCCTGCCACCCTGGCATTGCACCTTCACAAATAAATTTCAGCCAGTGAGCAGGACAGGTTGGTCTACATGCAAAGGCACATTGATGCAGCAAAGCTGCTTTCAGGATTTAAGATAACATCTGTATGGGATTGTAATAGTCTCCACACGCAGTTCAATTAACTTAAGAGTCAGCTCAGGAAACTCTGTCTTGGACAATATAGGCTCAACATCAGACTTGCAAGCTCTCTGAGGGAAAATCTGTCTTTTCTCTTGTGTTTCAATTGCCAAAGAGTACAAGACCTAGAAAAGACTCAATTAGGCGGCCTTATTCTACTATCAACACCAACCCTTCCTTCCTATCTTTTTCTATATTTGAACTAGTTAATTAACACTCTAATGACATTTGCTTCTTCCTATACCTGGTTAATTTAAGAATCCATGACAAAGGAACTTGTTCACTTACTTTTAAAAAACAGGTATACCAGAAAAATCAGTTTCCCAAATTAGTCTTTCACACCCTCAGCCAGTGACTTCTTCAGAGAATGCAAATCAGTATGTAAGCTCTGAGTTCATTTGGGGTGGTTTTTGAAAAGCAATGTACCATATTTAATTAGGTGCTAGTTGTGTACTTAAAATAGTTTCTACCTGTGTGCTTGATAGAATACTCTGATTTATTTGTCTTCCCTGAAAGTCTTGGACTCAGAATAGCTAGGAAACCCATGATTTTAAATTTTGGTAGGAAGGTCTTCTAAGAAGATCCCCATGACTGTCTGCTGTGTAGCAGCAACTAACAGCTCTATTTAATATGCAGCCTCTGCCTTCTGACTGATTCTGCCTCAGTCTCAACTGTCTTGGCACAAGTCAAGGTACAAAATCACTGTTACACAGACGGGGTTCCTGCACACAGCCTGCAGAATTAGGCCAACAAACTCCGACTCACTTGACTGCCTCAGTTGTTTCTCCTCACATTACTTTCCTGTTTGGTGGTAATAAATTAGATGATCATTACAAGAGGATTATGAACATAATTAACAAATGAGGTTGTTGAAGGATTTATTGCTCTGGCCTGATTCTTCACTAGTTTCTCTAAGAAAAAGCATCATCCAGCTCATATTTCCCAGTAATTAGCTTTGTCTTTATTGCATTGTAAATACCGCTTTAATTACTGCACTATTTAGCTTAGATGAGATTCAATTGCAGTAACTTAAATGGGATTCTTGTGCCATCAATTTTTTTTCTTCCCTTAATTCATTTTATTCTTAACTCCTTTTAAGATAAACACACGGCAAAGATTGGCAAAGACATCTGGATGTGTTTTCATGATTAAAACCTTGCATAGGACTCCTCTAAGAAGGAATAAACTCTGTTACTAGACAAAAAAATCTACTCCTGGAAGAGACTGCCATAATGGACCTGTGCTGGGCTACAGCTGCTTTCTATTATTTCACAAGCATAAGGAGGCATCCACTCAGGCTCAGAACTCCAGCAGATAATTTCTTTGGCTTACAGCAGCTCCTACTGCCATATATGCTTTGTAGCACCCCCTGTGTCTCTATCCAACCATACTCAATGACAAGATGTAATTTCAGCCTAGCAGATGTCATCAACCTGAAATTCAGATGAGCTTTTGAAGTTTCACACATGGACAAGGTTAAGCAAAGGAAAGCAGCACAGGAGAGAAATGCTGATGTTCCTCACTCTTAAGTCAGCCTTTTGTTAATGCAGAATTCACATGGGAGCCCCATTCAGTGGAGCAATAAAAAGTGTCACAAAATGTGCTCTCCTGATTTGGGAATATAAATTCACCAACTGTTCTTACTCCCTGTATCATATGGAATCCAGTGACAGGTATGATCTGCTCAAATTAATTTTTTCCAGCCTCTGAATAAGCTTACCAAAAGTTATCTGTTTGACTAAAAGAGAATGGTTCTTATGGCCCACCATAAGAGCTCTTAGGGGCCAAGCCTATTCTGTTGGTAGAGTAAATGCTGCTTTCTCCTGACACATTGCAAGGCATTGTGATAACTTTAAGAATGCAAGAAGGCATGCGTACTTATCTGATGCTCAGAGAGACATATAAAAGCAGTCCACCTCTCTTTTTCTCTCTTTGTCTAAAAAGACAGTAGCTATACAATTTTGGGCTGGACTAGGAGGTACTTCCTATCAGATACCTATTAGGTTCTGATTGTCTTAAAGAATAAATGTGTGAAACCTCCTTACTTTAAACACTTGTTTAAAAATAGACTAGACAAAGCCCTGAACTTGCCACCATGGAAGACACTAGCAAGAAAAGTTCTTGAGCTCCTACTGGTGTTCATATTGTTAAGTCATGAGGGACTAAATGTGTTTAGTGTTTAGAGTGGTTCAGAAGTATTAATCAGCAGATTAATTTTTTTAAGTATTTTTTCCAGAGTCTAGAGAAACATGAAGTAATTGAAATTGGATTGGAATTGTAGCCAGGTTTTGTACAACACAATAAATAACTACACTGATTATTTTCCTCAATGAAGCCTTTTTTCAGGTATTAGTCCCAGACACAACATGGCATGTCAGCTCTGTTCTCTTGAAGAACAAAGTTTACAAATTAAGTAGGACCAATTAATAGGAAGCTTGAAAACATTAAGTAGAATGAAAGAGAATAATTGATAGTTGCATTTTCGTATTATGTCAACATTGCCTGTGAAACTATTCAGGCTACTTGATACTTCCCCTTAAAAAAAGAAAGAGAAGACTGTTACAAAACTCTGCAAATTAAATTTCATTAACTAATTGCATTTTGCCCATTCACTACTGCAGCTGACAACATGCCTTCCCTTCCAGTCCTAAACTGCTGCAAGTTTTGTTCCTTACACAACAATCTGAAGAAACCACTCTAGTCAATACCAAGTCAATTCACTAAAAAGATGTGCGAATGAGACCTGAAAAGCACTGTTTTCACTCTAATGGCACTTGCAGTGAGGAGTAACCTTTGAAGTACACCACTGAAGTGTCCCCAGATTCCTCACTGTTGAAAAGAGGGTACCCCTGTATCCCTACATACTCCCCTACACAGTCTTTGCAGGGTTCTTTTCTGGCTATGCTCCAGCTATGACAGAAGCAGCATTCATTTATAGAAAATCTATTTAGTTATTTTGAGAATTCCAGATCAAAGCCTCTGTATAAAATTGTGGCTCTATTATGAAAGATAAAGGAGCCTTCTTGTAAAGCAGGCCTGACAGATTGAATATATTTGACTGAATGGTTCACACAGGATTCCATGCCATAGTTCAGGTAGAAAACATCTAGGATTTAGTCTTCCTACCTCCATCAGAGACTTTGTGCCACATACTCTATATTATCCCCATGCCCCCATTCCTCTTCCCTCAAATGCATTTACCTTCCCAGCAACAGAAGGCTGGAGGTGGATAAAAAATGTGTCTGCACAGCCAGGAGTGCACCGATGCCATTGTAATGTGGGCATAAAAATCAAGGAACATATGTAGAGGCAGCTGCTCGCAGTTGTGAAGACATGTTAAAAATATGGGACTGTTGAAAAACTTCAATAGATTTTATAACTGGGGAACTGTGTGTTTTTATTGTATGCTATATGAACCCACAAAAACTGATGCTTTCCTTTAGCACATTTATTCATAGCTCGTTTATAACAGAGTAATTCTTCCACACAACAAACTGGAAGGTTTTTTTGTCAAAGAACTCTAAGTTTGTTGCCCTAAATCTGTCTGACAGAGAAGCCAGACAATGACAAGGACTGGATCACTACAAAGAAGGTTAAAAGGAGCTCTTTCTTATGGTGAATCACTAGTCATATTTCAGTTCCCCATACACAGCTTCTCAAAGGAAAGAGGGGAAATTTTTTTGGTGTCTGGAGTTGGAATCCTAGAGTGGATTGTTTAAAGGAAGGAAAGAAACAAAATTTGAGGGTGTCCTGTGAAACAGTGAGTATACATCTAGTCCTCCTGGATTATCTTCCAAATACCTGATCTTTACCTTCATTCAGAGAAGATGCATGTATCCTACAGACCTTCAGATAAGTGTCTTCCTGATTTAGTGGAGGAGATTTCTGCCTTTGAATGAGACTTAGTTTAAACAAAGTGAGTGTTAAAACAGAGAAGAGATAGAATATTGCTGAATTTACCACACTTTGAACATTTCCATTTTACAGCAATCCAGGAGTTTTAACAGAAAAAATGCTAGAATAGCCAAAGACTATGAAAGGAGAAACTGGACACCCAGTAAGTAACTTTATACAGAAACAGTGCAAAACTTTCTTGAAAGAGAAAACATTACTTATTTTTGAGCCAATCTTACATTGTAATGCCACTGGCTGTGGAAACTTAACTATTAATTTTAGCATGGCCCCCAATA
This sequence comes from Origma solitaria, assembly GCA_013397895.1. Lineage (NCBI taxonomy): Eukaryota > Metazoa > Chordata > Aves > Passeriformes > Acanthizidae > Origma > Origma solitaria. The sequence continues at coordinate 4,305,331 of VZRL01000726.1, forward strand.
CATACCCTCATCTTGTGTGAGGCCATGGGAAAGGCAACCAGTTTTTTCAGCCTCTTGATATACAAAATGAGGAAAAAAGTGAAATCAATACCTTGTAGAGATACTGGAATGATCACCTATATAGCATGATCAAAGTGCTTTTAAAGTGCATGCACTTTCATTACAAAATAATTGAGCCCTTCCAGGGAGAGGGAAAATAGGCTATAATTATTATTTCTATGCCTTTCATTCATATTCTAACTTGTTGATTGACATAAAATACCAGATGGAGAAACTGAACCACTTTGTAACAGTGGGAAGAGTTAACTTTGCAGTTGCTGTATGCAGTAATCGTATGATTTTAGTGATAAAGCAGATGAGAGTCAAGGCAGAGAAAGATATGACAGTAGGAATTCTAGGAGTTTCTGGCAATGATTCTACATCAGATTATGACAGTATTCACACCATCAGCATGTGCTCCACTTAAAATCACTGGTGCAATGAGTATGGGTTTAATTGATACCTGTAAGACTGGTAGTAAAACCTATTAAGAAAGAGTTTCTTCATACAGAAGTGTAAATCTCTGCTTTTGACATAAAATTTATCTTGTTGAAAAGTTTAGGGTGCGTGCAAATGCTGGTAATTGTCTTAAAACAGAAGGAATAGCCACTAAGAGAAGTCATGTACATAAGCAAGCAAGTATTCCCTACTAACACTTATCTTCTTCCACCTGTAACAACATAGAACGGCAAATATAGACATACACCAAATTTTACCTCCTGATAATTGATTTGGAATTTAAACCAGATGTAGCAGATGTTATCTTGATGAACTATGCAGAGTATTTAGACAGTCTCAGTCTAATCCCAAGCCACTGTCATGGGTAGTTTCATAAGAAACAGAAAATGAATGAGCAATATATATTACTTCTAAGAAAAACACACAAAGGAAAACTAATTGTTAACAATGTACAATGTGTTTTTGTGCTATATTCTTCTGTTGGCAATTTGGGGTCTTCAGTCACCAAGAACAAAATTCTCAGCACTTTTATAAATGGTGAAAGTACTTTGTCTTCTTTTTCAAAAGTACTTGGTAAGAGCATGGTAGAAATTCTATTATATTTCCTTCTCACCCTTATTTCTTCAGATCCTATCAGCAAGACCTAACCTGAAAAACTGACAGGCTTTTCTTATCAGTGTTATGTTTTACCTAGTTTTTGAGACTAAATCAGAAAAACATGTGGCACAGTCATACATTGCTGCTGATACAATTCTGATCTTCCTAATCCTTCTCTCTTCATCTTTCTTACTATCGAAATGATACCAGTTAATTTGTGTCCAAAAAGCACCTTGAAGATGTAAAACTCAGTACAAGTGCTGACTATTTAAAACACAGCAAAATCAGCCCAGTTAAGCATTCAACAGTATCATAGAAAGTCTGCTGCTGAAATGGAGATGGCGAGTAGCTTACCTCCATACACTCTAAGCAGACTAATGCCAAGTTTCTGTCCTCCAGTGGCCTGATAATTCAACATCTTCTACTTTTGGTGAGATCTTTACTTGTCGCCAAAGTCAGGAGGCTGTTGTTTTCCTCACCACATTGTCAGTCTCTCAAATGCCCTGCACTTCCAAGTACATAAAGGAATAATTCTAGCTTTTCGGAAAACTGAGATTATGAATGAGGACATTAAATTCTAATTCAGTGACATCAGGATCTGGGAGTTAGAATCACTCACATCTTACCCCGCAGTGTCACTCATGTTAACCCCTTTCTCAGCCATTTAGGGTTCCAGAGTGGCAGTGCAAGGCTGCTGGTTGAAACTGGGCAAAAGCAGCCAGTTGTGAAAAATGCAGCAGAGCTGTGCTTGGCACCAGTTGAGAGTATATCCTGCCCTGGTCCCAAAAAACAGCAGGAGGGCCAGGGTTTCTCCAGTTAGTACTCATCAGAGACCAGCAAGGGCTAACTGTCTGTGATCAGAGGGTCAGGGGCAGGAGTCAAGGTGAGCCCTGCACAGATTGTGCGCTCACCAGCTGGTACTGTCCTGCAGGGGCTGAGTCAGGCACAGACAGGGCCCCACAACAACCCCAGGCACGGAAAGACTTTGCTTTCTCTGGGCAGTGATGCCAAAAACTGCAGGAGACAGCTGTGGTGTGAGGGATTGAGGCAGAACTGGGAACAAGCACCTCCACAGCACAGTCCAAGGAAGGGATGAAAGTCCTTACCTGAAATAGAGCCACTGGTCCTGACAGCAGCCGGTGGAGGAGGGTGGATTGAGGTCCCAGGTGACACTGTTCATGGATGCTAAGGCTTGTGAGTACCCTCAGGGATGTGACACCTGTGCTGACCTTACCTCACCTTAGAAAAAGGGAAAAATCAGTGATACTTTCAAAAATACACACTAACTCTGAGGAAAAAAATGTAAGGATTGTGCAGTTTTGCGTGAGTGCTCAAACATCTGCATTATTCATCTGGCCCTCATCACTACGCTGAGCTCTAGGGAAACTTTACAATATTGTCAAAATGTATTACTTACTGTATGTTTCATAGGTCAAACCATTGTTTTACAGGTAGGATTTCAAGGTTCAGGCAGACTGCTGGCATGTCTACGCAATGCAGTGGAGTGTGAAGCATACCTCCTTGAGACAGCAATGCTCATGGCTGCTTCCAAACCAGAAGCAGTGCAGTTTCAGCACAGCCTCTGAACAAATACACTGCAATGATCAAAGACTGAACTTATGAGCTCTGGCATAGCAATGTCAAATGTGGCCAGACCGCTTTCAGATCTCATGATTCTCCTCCTTACTGAGCAATGCTGTGTGAATTCATCAGTTTCCAATCTCCGTGCTGTACTTGACTGTACGTTGCAGGCATGCCCCAAGGGATTCACCCACAAGCATTAAGGGAGTTGATGGCAGAACAGGAATTGATTTTGGAGGTTTCTGGCTACTTTAGTCCTGGTTAATGCTGGATAGAAGACCCCTCCTGAAGTCATTGAGAGACCATGGAAATAGCCGCAGAATAGTGAATGTGTTGGAGGTGGACAAGCATTTCAGTAGAGTTATTTTGTCCTGGAAGAAATAAACAAAATAAAAAACAAGGGGTTAAGGTTTAGCCTTTCATTTGAGGACTCTGTTCTTGTTGGGTAAGTTACAAACCTAAGAAGTCTAAGGCCTTGGGCATAAAACAACAGTCCTCCATTTCTAGAAGAATTTTTCATTAGCATCTTTCCCCAATATTTGAATCCATTACTAGGGTTCAGAATAGTGTGAAGTAATGAATAAGTTTATAATGAAATGCATGACTGACTTTCTTTGATTTGTATTGGAAGCCTGTCAGTGTTAGCATAAAATGCCCAGGTCAATAAATTGCTATAAATCAGCATTGATTGTCAATGACAGTGATGACAGTTGATGCATTTACGCCAGCAGAAAAAAAAACAGTGGTTGCCCCCTCTATTATCAAATCAAATCCTGCTTGCTTGTAATATGTATTATCTATATAGTATATGTTTATGCAAGGTGAAAATCTCAATTTTCATTTACCTTGCATTTTTTGGTGCCTAAATTGCATTGTCTTTGGGGAATTGATAAAATCAAAGTAATAGAAGGGTAAAAAGATTCTCAAACATTCATTGCAGAGATTTTGATTTTGAACACAAGATACAAAAATCTGAATTTGTAGCCAAAATTACTTGCAAGTTCCAGATGGTGTGACATTTAGCCTTGCTGTGTTCCCCAACTGTGCTCACTGACACTGAAGGCATGGATCTAGAAAGAACACTGTTTATTGCACAGTAGAATACCAAAAATAGAAATAAATATAATTTAGTTTTAAATAGTGCAGTAATTTTTTACCAAACCTTCGCTCCGCTTAGAATCTGTTTCATGCTTTTTCTGAAAAGTAGTCTGGGCATGTATTAAATTGCTGCAATGCACGATATGTCACTTTTCATACCATTAAAGGTTTGTTTTTACCATAAGAATCCTTAGAGCTTATTCTCTGAGCTTTTTTTTTAAATGTATTTTTATGTGTCCTCAGAGCAAAACATTGCAAATGAAATTACATAGTCATGATTAATATCCTGTGTATAGGGGTGTCTGAAATTGAACCTTAAGTGTTTTCAGATTTGCCTCTGCAAAAGAATCCAAAATGCTGGTCACTGATTCATGACTGTAGAGGTATTTTAAGATCAGATAGAATTTGTTTTCAAGATTCGTTTGTTTTTTAAGAAAAACAAAGAGAAAATTTCCTGTGTACTAAAAATAGTTATACCAGCTTGGATAATGCAAATTAATCTGAGAGCATACAGGATCCTAGCTGTTCATTACAGGATGTAAAAATGCTTCTTCCACCCATAGCTTATCATGACCAGTCCTGGGTTGTCTTTGCATCATCAGGTCTTGGCATATTCTAAAAACAGGAGCAGTGTCAAAAACAAAATTTGCATTTCCCATGTAACTAACTCAGCAATTTATATCTACAATTTCTAATATTCAGCATGCAATTCATGCAAGGCTGACCCATGTATAAAGAATGCCTACTACAGGCTCCTGCTATTTCACACAGCCATAACACTGGCATAGAAATATACCACCTCTATATGCTTGTGCCAGGGATATGCTAGTACTGTGGAAAATTTTGCACTATGAAAAATATAGAACAATGGCAGGTAAAAGACCAGTGAAGTGGAATTTAAATGTTTACACTCTTTCTACGCACAGTACTGATGCGGAGGTGGAGGGAAACACAGAGCAGTGTTGGGCTCAGTGGTTTTATTTAGAAGAATATTTCAGCCAACAGAAAAAGAAGCTGAAATTATGGCAGACTAGAATTAAGCACTCTCTATATTTCTGGTACTTGAAAGTCACCAGCCACTAGACTATAAATCCAGACTTTTCTATTTACTACCTGATTGCAAATTATCCAATTTTTATTCCAATTTATCCAATTATTCCAATTTTTTTTTAACATTTCTCTAAAAGTCACAAGCTGAATCCAAGTTTAGGGTTTTGTGGACATATTAAATAGCTATTAAATTAATTAATTTGAAGGAGCTAGACTTCCTAGAAGATGCACCTCAAGGGGACATCCCTTCATTACACTCAGTGGCTGCATGTCCTGTTGTTTTATGCATCATCCTATGGTGATGATTCCCCCATTGACCTCACCAAGAGTTTAGGATCGTTGATTTGGATTGGGTGTATTAATTCAGCAATTTGCACTTGGCTTTGATAAACTGCATTCTGTTATTTCAAACCATTCCCCCAGTATGTCGGGAAAGTTTTGAATTCACCCTTGATCACTGTCATGATGCAGTACTATTTACAAACTGAAATAACGATTTTCTCTAGTCACTCATTCACGTACAACATATGAGACCTGATAGAATACAATCACACACTGCTTCTTAGAACTGGAGTCTAGTTGTGCAAATTCTGTTACTTTTCTCTTACCCTTAAGTCCTACTATCTTTTTAGACATTGTGCATAAGTGTGATTTAATTGTTCTTTAGATGCTTACTTGCTGTCATTCACTTCCTGACTAAAGTTCCAGTCTTCATAAATACTATTTTTTTATTATTAATTCAAGTACTTTATGAACTTGAGAGTAAGCTGCTGGCTGTATCACCAAGTTTTCCTTTTTCTTGCTTAAAGATGTGTCTTTTCTAAGCTTCTGATGCCTTATCTGCCTTTCATGAGTTATCAGATAACAGTTAAAAATTTGAGGCTGTTTCAGCCTCAGGTTATTTATTGTAAAATTCAACAGCATAAGTCAACTTCTGAAGAGTAAGTAGAAAACAGAAAATATAAAATTCTATTGCCTATATTTTACCTTTCATTTAGCTTTCACCCTGAAGTGATGCAGACCCACATAGAGTTTCTTAAAGTTTGCATTTTGTTTTCCATCCTTTCCTTTTGGATGGCAAATAAAATCACTTTATCTTTTTCACTTGGGCTTAATCCTACCTTCACATATCCCTTCCTTTACAGTCAAAAAATTATTAGAACAGTTTAAGAACTTGTTGAATCACTTGTATGTGGATTGCTAGCCAAAGCAATAATATCCCAAACTGAGGTGTTCTGAATAGCCCCAGGGAAATTCTGTTATTAAATTTAAGTAAATAGCCTATCCCCATGTTCTATCCTGTTTTTTTTCTTCACTAGGCTATATTTCTGTATTTGAAAATTTTTGTTATCATATAGTCTTTTGCTATAGATAACATGTTAGGTAGCCACAAAAGGCCTCATCTATAATACTATCTTGGTTTATTGACCTATATGATCCCACTGTTGCAAGACTTTTTTAATCTCCTAAAGACTTTCATCATGTCTCAAGTAAGCATCCCTGATGTACAAGGTGAAATTTCTTCATTTTCTCTATCTACTCCTTATTAGTCAGTCATTATCTCTGCATTAATAGTGCAGCTTGCCAATTATTCTGTCAGATGTCCTCTTCCAAAAAGGAGTTACACTGATCATATCTTAAGAATACACTTCCTTCTTTGTTCCTTATATTTTTGAAGACATCTTTGAGTCATAATTTCTCCTGCTGTTTTGTGATCTGTTATCAGCAACTGCATTCCTCTGTCTCCTCTCTCTCCCCAAAGAGAGATTTGAAATATCTCTCAGGGTTATTTGTACACATCTATCACAAACCTTTTCTTATATTACTTTAGAGACCTTTTTAGATCATTAGTGATCTTTTTTTTTTTTAAATCCAAATTTCACTATAAATGTTTCATATTTTTGTCTATATGTAATGGAATTTAGGTTTAAAACATGCCTATGGGGAAGACATCTATTTAACACAATTTATATTCTGAGAAAAAAAGGATGATTTATGCTGGGATCTGACTTCAGTCTTGGTTGCAGCTGTTGAGTACTAATGAAACCCTACCTGGGCATATTTTGACTGTAAAGTGTGATGGTGGTAAATTGTGAATAAGTGTTTAAATGGAGTTGATTTATACACACAGACTGAAATGTATAAAATACTACATTGATTTCAATATCTGAATTTCACAACTATGCCAGGAAACAGGAGATCAAATATGAAAGGGAAAGCTGGGTGTTCTGACAACATAGTGTAGATCTTTTGAAACAAAACCCCTTTCTAAATGTAGAAATTTCCTGGAAAGAGGTAAGGTGAGGAGATATTTTATGGGTTGGGCTTTTTTCATTTTGGTTTTTTTTGTTTGTATACATATGTATGCACTCTATGAAAAGAGTTTGGGCTCTCACTGTTTTAATATTAGTTATCTCTTCTTCATCTGAATGCACAATCCCTTATTTCTCATAGGGTTGATGCTTTCCAGGTCTGATTTACTGTCCTTTTGAAGAGGAGTAGGATAATGGTATCCCAAAGGTGTTACATAAGGAAATCGGGAAGCAGCCCTCATACTAGATACAACTATTGAGGCAACTATTCTGATTGATCAAAATCACCTAGAACCACACTGAGATATGCAATAGAAAAAAGTTGTATTCCTGATGGTGAAAGATGTATTTGTTAAATGCAAAACTTCATTTCTTCTGAATTTTCTATTTCAAGAAAGCTGCACCTATCTGATATATTTTTCCTACATGATGAAAACAAATGATCCTTCTTTTCACTCCAATCATATTCCTCCACAAGGATTTAGGTTTGGAGCTGTTCTTTCTCTGTAAGGATGGAACAGTGACTGTACTCTAGGGATTCTTCAGCCACTGAAGAAACAACTCGACAATTGTTAAAGATCGAATTTAAATGGATTTATTTTCATTGTCCAAGAGCCTTATAGAAAAGGAAGGGAAGAGTAATATCACATGCAGATCTATTTTGTGACATTGACTAAGCTCTTTCTCCTCTTGGTATAAGTTTGTAATAAATAAGAATCCATTTCCTAACAGCACTAATTAGAAAAAGTCAGAGAAAGAGCAGGAAACAGCAGAATAGTCCACACAGACTTTTTGAAAGAAATTCTGAAAAAATCAGCAATATAAAAGAACACAAACTTCTTGCAATAGTTTGAGACATCCAAAGTGTTTTATAAGCTGCTTAGTAGCAAAGTATCAAATAAAAGAAAAAAGAATATGTAGGCTTTATCTTTGAAGAAAGAGATTGCTGTTAGCTGACAATTGAAATGAGTGGGGTAGTCTTAGTGTAGTTCAAAGCATGAGTTTAGTGAGACTGCCTTTTTGAGAAAAGTTAGTAGACTTTGACCTTTACCTTCATCTGTTCCAGTTTCTTGATGTAAAATAAAATACAGAACATGTCTATTTATAAAACAGATTTGTCATTTCTATAGGTCTTTGGTAACACAGAAAAGGATATACCTCAAGTCACTAAACTTCTGGCCTAGATGTTTAATGCCATTGTCTAAAAGTTGCAACCAATAGCAAACATGAGTCGAATTAGATGTACAAAAACAACAGAACCATAGTGAGGGGGAGAGGGCAAAAGTTCTTTACTGTGCCATTTTCTTTAATTCATTTTAATAAAACAAAACCAGAAAAAAATGCAAACTAGCAAAAAAACAGAAAAGGAGATATAAATTTCATTGATTTACTCAGCAAAGCCAAATATTAGAGGACAAATTAAATTAGCAAACATGCTTCAAACAGTATTTAGAAGAACCTGATTTGGAATTATACAGAGCATAAGTTTTTTTTTGTTGAAGATAAGGAAAGAAAACTCGTTTAGTTATTAGAGCCTCTAGACAGGGGTTATACAGGACGGAAATATATTTTGCCTTGCTTTCCTGGTGTAGTATCTGGCTTTGAAAGCACTGGTGCCTGAGTTTACTGGAGTAACTTTCTCTAACTTCACTTGTTAAAGTGCCTTCCAACCATTTCCTTGTGTTTCTGTAGACCATGCAAAAAGCGTAAATTGACATCACAGCGTTTTTTCCAGTTTATGTGGAAAACTTAATTCATAACACTATGGAACTTATTCATTGGAAAATGCTGCTTGATTCAGGGCAGATCATTCTCATCTGTTAATTCTCATCTGGGAATTTGTAGTTTTAATCTTAAATAGATATCAGATCAAAACTCTGAGAAGCCACAAAAATGCATATTTCCAGCATGTTTAGGATGGTAGTCCTTGCTTTGGTGGGAAATTCACAAAAAAAGGATTGTGTTGTGCTGCTGATGATAAGCAACGCTGACATCAAAACACAATTAGTTTTTAGTAATTCTTGTCTCCTGGATCAGGGCTGGCTTCTCTTTATCAGAACTGCCCAGCAAATTTCAGCAGATGTTCAAATTAAAAGAAATAGCACATTTGCAGTGCAAAATTGGCTCTAAATTTTTTAATTAGAAACACAAATGTTGATCCATCTCCTCCCAGAAAAGGGAGGGAAAAAAGCTTTGATTTCTCCAAATCATATCCCTCCCATCTTCCTTCCAATTCAGAACAGCATAGCCCCATTCTCCAGATTAAATCTAAATACTGTCCATGGAGAACCTGACTTCCTATGGGTAATCTCTATATGTCTTTATTGGAGTATGGACCTTAATCAGTACCCGGTGTGATATAGGAAAGAAATGCAGATTAGTGGCAATCCTGTAACACAACAGCAGGGTTAGCTCTGCAAATGCTTAGCTATTGCTTAGTTACAGGTGGTGTGAGGTGAAAGTGAATCAGAAAAGCAATTTAGTGAATGCATGGGTAGCACATTAAGGATATTAAAACTATAGGAACTTACATAAGAGGTTGAGACCTAATAATCAATACAAAAAGCAAAGAGTAAATGCTATGGGAAAAGTCATTATTTTCCAGCTTCTGTGTCATGTGAGATTTATTGCCCCTCTCTATCATCACTGCAGAATTCTTCCCTTTTTTTCATGTGGCCCTTTCAGTTTAACTCTGTGGACTGTGTTTCAGGTGAAAATTTATTGCTGGAAGTCAGCAAATTATGACAGCTGCTCTGACAATCTTTCAGCTCATGACTGTCATCTCAATTTACAGTGAGGATATAGTGCAAGAATTAGGTTTAGAATGGAATAAAAAGTGATTCTATTTTCCCTGAAGGAAATGTACGCACAGCTTCTGTAACAGCTAGGTTCTCTGCACTGATAAAAGCCTTTGGAAGTAATTACATATAGGACACAGTCCACAGCATTTTACTTTCATATGCTATAAATAAGCCAGAATCAATAGTGAGTTGTAATAAAAAAGGCAGCATGTATTAATTTTACACAGTATAATATATTTTAGGAGATGTGCAAGCTGATAACAAACTCATTGCTCTGCAGGGGGGAAAAGCTTCTTGCAACATTGACTCGTGAGTCATACAATGTTCTGGGAAGTGGCATTCTCTGTGCGTATGCCAAAGGTGCTTCCCTTAACCGTTTCTGCTCTTCATAGAAATCGCTGGGTTTAACTGTGCATCTTTGGAAAGAAATCTTGACCTTCATTTCCAGCAGCCTCATGACGTAATCCTCCCTCTTACTCAGTTACCCATCGCATCTCAGTAACAATTCCCAACTGCTGGGTGATTGATTCAGTACACCAATGCTCAAGCACCTGACGCAGAAAGGTAAGGCTCTTTGCTCCTGCCTTTTACAGATGGGAGCAGAGGCTCAGATAAATGAAACACCTCAGACCTCATCAGCAAGTAGTTCAGAAGGACTAATGAATATTCTAAACTTAAGGAAGACTGAAATTAGATTTTTTTTAAACTAGGCATGTCTTTTGCGGAAAGCTGTTGCTTCAATATGAGAAAATTGCACTGAAGGTCATGAAGCTTCCTAAATGTATGCATGCAGACATACACACAGAAACACACAACACCCCGTCTCATTTATACAGTGAACTCCAAGTTGGATCATGGTCTATGTTTAAAACAACTGTAAATAGGATAATTAATAACTAAAATGTTAGGGATGGGGAAGACAATTCTGGTTCATTTAGTCTTGAAGTTCATTCAAGGTCATTTGAAAAAAATAATCCTGCAGAAGTAGAAACAGAATCCACCAGAAGTCTTTGTCTAGGCAAAGTCAAAGCTATGCTTCATTAAGATAGGGTAGTAATGTAAGGAAAGGGAAAAGTTTGTAAAGGATAAAGAGCCTGAGGTCCAAATCAGAAAAGAGGATTTATCAACAATATGTGTTTTTATTTACACAATATTTTTCAGTGTCGTCACGTTTGAGAAACACACACCTTTGTCCTTGGATTCAGATTAAATTACTTACAGCTGAGTGTTTTTTTCCTTTCTCCAACCCTCTGTTAGCTGCAGTAGATCCCTCCTTGCACATGGGTTTGAAATCACAGACCTTAAAAGTTCACCAGTCCCACACACTCAGTTATCAAAACAGGACAAAAATCTTGCTCACTGGTTTCACTGGACTCAGACTATGCTTGTGGGGGTTCATGTTTCTACCTAATTTACCGGAAATAAGAGCATGAGGAATCATTGCTACTGCAGTTTTTGAATTGGCAGATGATGACAGAACACTATGTTGCTTCATTGTTGCTATAATATCATCAATTTCAATGCAGTTATGCTGGCATGAAGTAGGATCAGTACACCGGTGAATCAGGTGGAGAAAATATAAGGCCCTTAGCTGTAGGGAATAGTAATTAAACTTAATAATAGTTATGGTTTTTTAAATGGAGATATATAACATTTTCAATAAAATTGATTTGTAGTGACTCAGTAGCAAGACTATCAAGTGTACTCAACTATTGTTTTAGCTATATTGATGTTTTCTCAATTTAAAATTTTCTATTTTTCTTAATATTTCCTTATGTTTTCTGATTCTCTAGAAAACTTTCTGTGACACTATTATTGAAATTGGATGAACACAGGGAGTTCCAGCTACCTACAGAGAAAAAGCAACTTATTGTAAGTGTATCTTCATTCCATATTTCCCATTCAGCAGAGTAAAGAAAAAAAACTAAACCAAACTCCAAAATATTAAGTTTTACACCAAATGTGCATGTTAGTGGAAACAACAGTACACACTTCAATGTGTCAGAGAATTTGTATGTGGAAGAGTACTTTGACTCAGAGCAGTGTTTTTTAAGCATGAGATTGGCTTTGAACTTCAAGGATCTAAAAACAAGTTAAGCATGTTTTCACTTTCCTCTCCTGAGTGGAGAAGCAGTGTTTCAGCAAGAAGCCAATGGTAACAAGATTCATTTTTAATAAAAATTAAGAACAGGTTTTTTGTGTATGTGTCCAACATCTCTTCCTCTCTCCTCCTCAATAAATCGTGTCTTTTAGTTTCTTTAAAAAAAAAAACAAAAAACAAAAAAAAGCTTGAATACAGTTCATTGAATAATGTCCCTGAGTAGCCAGGCATACAGTGAAAGCTGGTGCAGTCTAAGAAGACTGGAGCAAGCAAGTCTGGGAAGAGCTGAAAGAATGAAAAATGAGATGGAGTTCCCTTTTGCTATTCAGAAGGAAACTTTGCCTTTGCTGTCTCGTGTCAATTGTTAGATTGTCACTGGGTGGCACTCACTTGCAAATTCATTGATTTGTACAAATAAATGAACAGTAACAATTAATTACACACTCCGTGAGTACAACTCAGTTGGAAGGCAGAAGCTGTGCAGATTTGCACAGGCCCCCTACCCCTCATCATTCCTGCTGTGTGATCAGGATCCTTATTAACTCACCAGGCAATCTTTGGTGATTCCTCCTAGCTATATTTTCTTACTCTTTTGATCATGAACATAGAGCTTGGCTGAGTTCAATGAAGCCATTCAGCAGCCTGACTGTGTGCAGCCTTTGGGGAAAAAAGTCACTAGTGCCACTAGATGTGCCCCATATGAAATTCCTGCATTTTTTATTGTCTGGATAAATTGTTTCTCAACTTCCTCAGGGGACCTGATGAACATATAAAAATATAGATATGTAATATCTAATATATGTAACATATAATCTATTAAGTATATGTGTAATATATATATCATTGGGCATATGGAAAGCTCTATTCTGATCTCTAAATTGTAGCTCTCAGCACCCACATGAAAGAACTTGAACAGGTTAGGTCAGGCTTTTAGACAAGAAATTTCAAAGTTGTTGACATACCTCATCAGCTCTCAGACTCTAAGGACAGGGTCGGTTTTCCATCTAGGTGACTTTGAAAGGGGAGCTAGACCTGTGACCTGTATGGTCAAACCAAAGGGCTTTCAGATATGATGAAAGATAGAGGTGACGAACTGGGAGTTCCTGCAAGATGCTCTGATTTCTTTGAAGCAGTTCGAGAGCTGAGAACTAGGCAGAGAAAGCACATGTCCTGTATAACTCTTTGGGAAAAGGCTCCAAGGGAGTTTTGCTGCTCTCTTTGCTGCTGACTTCACAGCCAGCTGGGAAGAAGCATCAACAAGTGGAGATGAGAAAGTGTTAAGGAGAGGCCAGACTCAACAACAGCAGGGCATTAGGATAATTTTGTATAATGGAAGTCCAACATTCTTGACATATAAAAGATCAAAAGCCGTAGGTGAACCTACATTTTCAGCCTGGCCACACTGCTTAGAGGCTCAGTTAGTCTGACTTGGTGTTCTGGTTTGGCTGGGGCAGAGTTCATTTTCTTCATAGTAGCTAGTATGAGAGACTATGTTTTGGATTTGTGCTGGAAACAGAGCTGATAATACAGGCATGGTTTTTTACTGCTGAACAGCATTTCCACACAGTCAAGGCCTTTTCTGCCTCTCACCTCATCCCACCAGTGAGCAGGCTGGGGTTGCACAAGGATTTGGGAGGGGATGCAGGCAGAATAGCTGATCCCAAGTGACTAAAAGGATATTACAGACCGTATGGTGCCATGCTCAGCATATAAAGCCAGGAAAAGAAAAAAAAGGAAGGGACTTTCAGGGTGATGGCATTTGTTTTCCCCAGTAACCACTAGAAGTGGTGGAGCCCTGCTGTCCTGGGGATTGCTGAACATCTGTCTGCCCATCAGAAGTACTGAATTAATACCTTGTTTTATTTTGCTTGTGTGCATGGCTTTTGCTTTATCTATTGAACCGTCTTTGTCTCAATCCATGAGTTTTCCTACTTTTCCCCTTCTGTCTTGCATCCCACCAGAATGGAGTGAGCAGCTGTGTGGGGCTGAGTTGCCAGCTGGGTTTAAACCACAGCCCTTGGTTATGGAAACTATGGCTTTATTTAAAGCAGTGATAAATACTCTGATGATCCTTCCAGTATTACAAGCTGAATACTCAGAACATGAGCTGCAATTCCCCTCTTTCATTCTAATTATATTCCTTACCTAAATTGGAAAACCTATAGTAAAACAATCTTTCAAGCCCTTTGCTTCATGATTTAAGTTCAGTGACAGGGGTAGATTACTGCAGCATACCTTATTTTTTGTTGGATATTGTATTCATCTTCTATCCGAACCTGTCAAAAGTAGTTTGAAAAAATAAAGTGCAGTAACTGGCTGAAGCCTAAAAAGCTCTCCCTTATGAATTGTGGTGTTTTGCCGTCTGATGAATGATTTTATTTGTATTCAGTTCATTTTTTGTTATCTCTGATATCTTTTACCCACAGTGTTTGTTGTGCTTAAGGCACCAGTAGAATGTTCATGAAAATATTCAGCTATAACTCTATTCAGTCAATAGAGGTGTTTTTCCTTCCCATTACCTACCACAGTGCTGACATTTTATTGCTTGCTGAGATAGGAGACAACAAGAGGGAAAATTGAGTCATTTAATTCCCATATCTAAAAATAAAACTCCCAAGAATGTTTTGCAGAAGAACAAGTAATTGCTGCAGAATTCACAAGCTCTATTGTTCCTTGAAGGGAGAATATTCTGGAGATGAAATATTTGGAAATTAATAACTGTTTGTGATGTTACAGGTCTGTTGAAATGCTTAAACTTTCCTATGTCCTTTCTGTTAAAGCATGTCGTTACCTGATGTCAGTTAGACAGGTATATAAATGTATTGTGACATTTTAAGTGCTTTTATCATTGCAGTTGTAGAAATCTTCACATGCATCAACAAGTCCAGCTTTCCAGCAACCTGAAAGGTAGGGAAGTGTCTCCCATTGCAAACAGGAATGAAGGAGTGGTATATTGAACAATTTGGTCAAGGTCACACAGTAAGTCTGTGGCTGTACCAGATGAACCCAGATTTCTTGATCACTCAAAGAACCAAACTCTTCTCTATACAACGAGACAAATTACATACTTTGCCAAGTCTAAATCCATAATTATGCAACACAAAGATCATTATGCTCTGAAATACACAGACTTCTACTACACTTCTAGTCAGCCTTACCATGTTTTGAAAAGGGAGCTGTAAAGCTGGTGTAGCCACCAGTTGCCATGGTAAGGAATAAAGATTGTCTTACTGCTTCTAAAAATATGTTTGCAATGAGCACAGAGAAATCCAAAAAAGTAGAAAAATGGAGACAGAGTGGCTGTTAGCTATTATTCATGTAAACCCTAGACCCTTTTCTGAAATCTTGAGCTATTAGAAGCTTTTATAGTCAATCTTTACTGGGAATACAGCATCTGAAAGCCAGTTTATTTTTTTAATTTTAGTCAGATTTATGCAGACCCTGTCAAAGTTAGGAACAGTCTTGGATTGTTTCTGAAGTCTGGGAGCTGTCAGAAGCTCTGCTCAAAGCCCTGTGGAAATGGTAGGTGGCTGGAAAAGAGGTGGATTAAAAGAGCTCTACAGGGAAAACCATTTGAAGTGTACCCTTACAAAACCTAGGATTTTGCTGCAGTCTTGAGCACCATCTACTGGACCTCTATTTGCTGACTCATTGTTGCTTACATGTCAGCACAAGACAGCGTCAGGGCTATTTCTGTTGGAGACTTTGCCCTGCCATCAAGGTCCCTTTGTCCCTTAAATCAGGCAGATGAACAAGTGCAGAAATCCACTTTTGCTGCACTGGCAAGATGCAATCAGTATCTTCTCTCTTGAGTTAGTGAGGTGAAACAAATGCAGCATGGTGGAATTCAGGATCTGTCCCACAATGTAATAATGAGCTCTTCATGGGCTGTTAATTCTGAACTTCTGTTGCCTGTTCTCTTTCACATACACAAAATGTCAGGCAGAACAGACAGAATATACTTCATTCTCTGTCATCTCAGAGTTTCTGCCAAGGCAAAAGAACTGTTGCAAGACAACAATTTTTTGCAAGATTGTAGACTCACATGGATTGGGAATCAGGTTTTGACTGTGAATTTGGTTGAAAATTCTGCTGGGTTTCGTGGTAGAGGTCCCACTTTGGGTTTTGGGTTTTTTTCTTTCCTTTCTCCCCAAGGCAGTTTATGGGCATAAAATAATCTGTTCATCTAAATGGTATTATTTCTTTAAAAAAATCATTGCAAGTATGACCCTTATTTTCTGTGAAGCATTGACATTTTTTCAATAGACACTGATAAATCCTGAATCTGTGTTTGCTCATGCATCCAGCCATGTGCTAATATAGAAATGGCTTTTTACTTAGTATTTTTCTTATGAGCTCACTAAAATTTTCTCTAGCCAAAATTGACTACTGTTTTGGAAAAAGCAGATATCAGTGCCGACATTCAATCTAAGATCTAGTTTAACCTCACAGGTTACCTTATAAATACGTGACAACAAACAGTATCCATCCTAGGTTCTGCTTTCCAAAAGCTTTTATCCTTAGTGAGAATATTCAGATCTGCAGGAAGAGCATTTTTTCTCCCTCTATTTCAAGGGATAGTGCCACAAAATGAAAAGAAGTGCAGGCAGGATTCATTCCTTGGGGAGAACTTAAAAAGTGGACCACTGGACTCCTCTTTCCATGTACCAGTTTCATTATTGCTTCAGTCAACTGAAGTGTGCTTAAAATGTGGTCTCTGGAGGCAATGGGAAATGATGAAGCATAAGATTAATAGGTCTGTCCCAAATGAATACTCCTTTGTCCCAGGAGCAGCCATCACCATTCGTGTGCATTTTAATTCCTGGTCCTGGATCACTGCGATATTTTCTCCTCTGTTTAGAACAACTATTTGCTTATTTGCTGCTCTGCCCCTGCTATCAAAGGAGAAACCCAGCACTCAAAACAAACTAATGGAAACAGTCTCTCCAGAGAAGGGGCATCAGGAGCTCTTCCCTTACTACGTTTGAATTCTATTGTTGCTTATACATATGAATCACACACAGTAGCAGTAAGCCCTGACACTTCCAGACCTATACCATTCTATATTGTCTTCATTTACTTGTTGCTTTAAAGCAGGGATAAGAGGAGTTGTTATCTTGCCAAATGGTAGGTACAGACTGCAATTTAGCAGAGATAACCAAAATTAAAACATCAAAGAGAAATAAGAGATTTCTGTCTTTTCCATTAATCCCTAATCATTTTGCCTCTCATCGGTTATTTAACCAATGAATTTATGTTCCAGGTTTGAGCAGCTGCAGGGAGCAAGGGCTGGGAGAGTGCTTGAAAGTGGCATCTGTCTGTTAGTGGTAATTAAGCAAAAATATGCAAAGTTTTAGAGTTCTAACTGCTCCCGTTAAGCTGTTGATGAGCAGTAAAATCTCTGATTAAATTTTAAGCATAGGGAAATGGGCCAGGCTCCTGACATGGGGAGGCTGCCAGAGTGGAGCATGGGCAATTACACGTGCTGCCTGCCTGTGCTAGATTGGAGACAATGCACTGGTGGGTTCTGACTGTCCCAGCCAGCATCACCTCACCACTGCTCCAGGGCTCCATTCCGTGTGAGTGCCAGGCCCCAAAACAGTAGCCATTTACAGCATGGTGAAGACAGGCACCATGGAGCTGAATGGTTTTTGCACAGCCTTATTTTACCAATATACATACACATCACAAGCAGGGATTTTTAATTTTTTGTTCTTGCTTGCTCTCTCAAAGCATGTGGATTTCTTGGGCATAAGACAACGTACTGGTGGATATGTTCCCATCACAGAATGGTAACTGCTAATTAATTAATGTTTTTATAGCACTCTGAAAGCCCTAAAACACTGCTTAAAGTCAGTTAATTGTTATCCCAGTTTACATCAGTATTAATTATCATTATCTAACTTAGCCCTCCTCCTCCAGCACTCCTGTCTGGCTCCCATTCTTTCTGTCCTAACCATTCACCTCCTGGAATGAACCAGAGGCATCATTCCCTAACATGTGACATGTCATGAAGCTCTGTGAGTAATGAATGAGCCCATTACAACTTTACAGTAGAGGAAACAGGTTAATCCTTTGTCAAATCAGTGCACACAGTGTCCTCCTTCCTTGTTACAATTACTCAAGGGAAGATGGCAGTTTCTCATCCACAGCCTTTCAGGTAACCACTGATGCATGTTCAGGACAGAGATAGGTACGACTATGCACACAGGCCTTCAGATCCTGTCACAGGGGAACAAAGATGACAGAAGCTGACAGCAGTGACTAATGCTCTGAGCTAACTTTGTTTGAAACAAACCTTTAGAAAAACACAAACCAAAACAAACAACAATGAAAAAAATACCTGTTTCCAGTTCTGAAGAATTCATTTAATTAAGTGTAAAAACCTACAACATCCAAGGCCCATTGCTTCTTGAGACAGCTCTCTGTATTGAAACATTTGTGCAATCTGTCATCCTGTGGATTCATTACATGATATTCATACGAAGAGTAGCCATCATGAAAGTGAAAAATTATGGCTTTTTATTACAGCAAAGAGCACATAACTACACTGTAGAAAACAGAGTATTGTATTTAACAGACACTGCAAGGGGAAGGCCTTTTCAAGTGAGCATTTCTAGAGGACGTCAGAGCATCATCAGCTGTGTGTTTGTTAAGAGGGAGCCATAACTGAATAAGACATTGGATGCCTTCTTCCAGAAGGCTTATATTATGGTTGTCGAGATGCTCCACTTGTCAGAGGAGAGAAGGAAACCCAAAATTTAATGCTGCCATTGTAGTCCTCACTTCCAGCCAGGGGAGAGGAAAAATGGACACTCTTTTAGGAAGGGGACGAGAACAGGCCTATTTAGAAGGTGAGATTCCTGCAGAAGTCTCAGCAAGCAGGATTGGTTTGAATCATGTGCTACAGAGATGGTGACCAACTGGAATAATTTCTAGGTAGCCATTTTTAACTGGAGATGTAGTTTGAGCAAATGCATGCTGTGCCAGCTCACCTTAGCCCTAGATTTACCTAGTTTCACAATGGTCAGAGTTTTCACAAAAACAGACAGACCCTCAAAATCATATATCAAATCAGTATTGTCATCTGTTCATGTACAATAGTTGAAGAAGTCTTTACAATGCCCAGAATTTAACCTACATGTTATTGTAAAGGTTTCTCTAAGCATAAAATGACACTGCCTAATTCCTTGGATCGCTTCAAGTGGATGGATTGAATTGTATTTTTCTTAACTATAGGGTGTTATGGGGTAGGCTATGAGCCTTATATGAGCTTTCTAGTTATATACCTGTGCAGCAAGAGACAATATTCCTATATTGGTGAGTAGTAATGGGGAGAAGACAAGTTCTTTATATGAAGACTGCAGAAAAGTAGGAATCCTACTATGAGGAAGTAGAAATAGGTCAGTGGAAAACTCCCTCCACTGACACTCAATGACTGCTAAGGGCACAGAAAGCTTCTTTAGCAGATACATGTTTTCACTGCATTCGTTCTTCTGGAATTTC
This sequence comes from Origma solitaria, assembly GCA_013397895.1. NCBI lineage: Eukaryota > Metazoa > Chordata > Aves > Passeriformes > Acanthizidae > Origma > Origma solitaria. Next base: position 4,324,875 of record VZRL01000726.1, read on the forward strand.
TGTGGCTATGAAATCACCCAGGTTGTGCAGACAGGATTTCATGTTCTCAGCTCACAGTGGATGTTATAATAAACATCAGCAGTCTTTGGGGACAGTACAGAAGAATCCAGATTTTTGGTTTGTTCTTGTAAAAAAGGCTTTTGTCTGGATGTTAAGTAAAGGTTTAGTAAAGCTTATTATCATAATAGAATGAAGGTAGGCTTAGCTAACTGTCACAGGCTTAGCAGCAGCTTAGTGTTTTGGTGGTCCAGCAGCATGTCTTCCAAGGGGAATGCTTGGATGTTCTCTCTCAGTTTGATAGGTAGTAGCCTGGTGTAGCTGTAGTAGCACCAGCCTGAAGAGCATGGAATTTCTAGATTGGTGTCAGATTCCAGTCATCTGGGATTTGGATTGGATTTGGAAAATTGTTTCTGCCCTCTGGCTTGACTAAATTTGGGCCCAAGAACTCACCAGCTTTTAAGAAGGTAAATACAAACAGTGGCAAACATTCTTCTTGCTGCTCTCCTTTTAGTTTTTCCTCACTTCTTTCTCCTTTTTGCACTGGAACACTCTTTGAAGCCTGGTTGCATTTTAGAAGCCTGGTCTCCTTCCCAAACACCACGCCAGCAAAACAAATGGACTGGCACTTAAATTTGCCACAAGTTAGTGCAAATACACTACTGTATGTTTGTAGCTATAACAGAATTAAAATGTACACAGACTTCTAAAAATCTGAAATGGGACTCCTAATCAGAGTCTTATCAGAATTACTTCCAAAGGACTTTACAGAAATTCTTTATTTATCTTTCATAGGAAAATATATAGCTTTCAATTCAGCTGGCTCAGTCCAAATAGTGATTAAAATGAATTCTTGTGAGCTGGAAGTGAAATGCTCTTTTTAGGCATAGAGGAGTGAATGCTCTGCAGGATGAAGCTGAAGAGCTACTTTTCTAAATAAGAGAAAATGAAACAGATTGATTTTGTGTGGGACTAGTGCTGTCAGGAGAATTCTGCACTCTTGGCTCTCAAGTGTATTCAGGGACTCAAGACTGACAAAACTGGGACACTGACTGGAAAGAATAGTGCTTATTTTGGAAGTGGATCATTTGCTTTCTGTATTATAAAGTGTGTTTTCCTAGATGTGCTGTAGGGTAGCATGAGGAAAACATCATCTGTTAGTTCTGTTAGTTCTGTTAGGCCAGACCTCAGATGCTTAGGAAGAGAGAAGATCAAGCAGAGGAAGAAAAGGTCTCCTCAGCTTTGGGATTTGCACTTTGTCTATTCCAGGCTGAAAACCTTTATCACACTAAATATTCTGTGCAGTAAGGTAGCATGTCTGTCCCATCTGTTTTCTAGTCCTTGTATTTTACATGAATTTTCAGATGTACTGGTTTGGTGAATAATGTTTTTTATCTGCTCAGATTCTTTGCATTTTGGCCATTGAGTCAATGTGTTGGATGAGTTGCCACGTTTCTGAACCTTTGTTTTTGTGTACTAAAAAGCTTTCCAAAAGACCCTGAAGCTCTGGGTACAGGAGATTTAGGATAATAATAGTTTTGAAAAGATGCATCTGAAAATTTTCTCTCTATGGTTACAAAGCTAAAATAAAATAAAAACAAAACAACAGGCTGAAAAGATAGGATCTGCTTTTATAAAAATGAAATATCATTAAGAAAAGAACCAGCCAAACATTGGAAAGACAAATTTGACAGGCCCATTCTGACACAGGCATTCTGTTCCAAGATGCACTCCTGATCTCTTCTGGACATATTTTAACCTACTTGATTTCTGAATTGGAATGCACTTAATTGTATGGAAAAGAATATTGAAGTTGAGGCTGAAATATAATAAATTTAGTTATAAAAATGGAACAAAACAAGTCTTTATCAACTTCTATTGTAAATAATCAATACACAGTACAATAACATATTAAAGAGGATCTGTAAATGGTTTAAGGTACTTCTAATGAATAAATAAGCGGCTGCCTCAGGCACCATTGTTTAAAGGCCTGATGAATCTTTGAGTACTAGCTGCACATCTGACACTTATTTGATAGATTGCTTTGGAGAAGTCATGTCCACACATTATGTTTCATCCACTTAATCTGTAATATCAGTATGAAAATATTTACTCTCTAGGCTGTTATGGAAATTAATTAACATTTCCATAGTTCTTTAAAGATGTAAAGTACCAAGTAACATTATTATTATGTTGCCTCAGTCTATGATTTTTTCAGATGTCACAACATGGGTCAGTAGTTAGATGCAAACTTCCAGTGAAAGTTAAGGGTTTTGCATGATGTAGTTCTGCAGTATTAAATAATAACAATTTCCACTCCAAGTTAATAACAAGAAGGTCTCCAGTATTTTATATATGGGGCATTGTGCTGCCAGGTGTCATTTTTCAATTTCAAAGTAAAATCAAGAAACCCCTCAATATTCTGTGGTTATTAAATACTAATGGAACTTTACCCATAGATATATAGATGCTAGTAATGGTGTTTTAAATGGTGCTCATGATGGGATGCTGAGTTTAGTTTCCATTATTTCTGCTTTTTCATGGAAGGAAGAATTCTTCATTTGCCATCATTGTTCTGTTTGCCACTGGACAGCTTGAGTGTTTGTCCTCTGAAGTGGCAGCATTTTGGTGAAAGGTGATGTCATTTTCTCTCCCTGCATTCTTAAGTGGCTTCAATGGCCCTCATGATGAAAGGTGCTGTAGCAGAGTAAGCCATTACTAAAAATTACTCAAAACTTTGATGAGTTGAGGTTTGAAACCGCTGGCTCTCTTCTCATAGATTTCATAACGCATGCACTAAGGAGTATTATCTTGCAAAGTGGAATGAACTTGTTAAAAATGTGCTTAATTGAAAGTGATGCAGTAAAAAACATAATTTAGGGAGATAATGGCTGTGCTGCCTCGTATTCTTGCAAATAGAGAAAGTTTTAAATTCTTATCTGCTGAGTCAGTTGAAGTTGATGAGCTACCCAGGGAAATACTTTATTGACACAATTGCAGCTTACAAGTGTCTATCAGCTCTCCTTAACCTTGAGGATAGGTTGCAAGTAACACATTTTCAGTCTCTTCCTCTCATCCAGAAGTCATTTGTAGAACTTCATTTTTATGCCTGTCTGATTGTGGCTTCAGTTCACTGTGCCAGGTGACTCAACTTGCCTGCCTGGGTTGGAGTTCAAGCCTCCAGGTTGGAGTTCAACTTTGCCTCATCTCCAGCCTGGCAGCCATATGACTTCCTCCAGACATGAGCTGGCATGGAAGCCCCAGGGAGTCTGGACTTGAGACACAGCTTCCAGTCCTAAGACAGTGTAGCTGTGCAATGACAACTTTACACATCTTTCCAACTGCAGAGTTTGTTTGCTCTTGAGAACTGGTTAGCAAGGAACATTCTGTTGGCAAACCTAGATCTGTAGTTTGCTTTGATTTATTAATTAGCTAGATTTGCATGCTATCATTCCCTCTAGATAAGATAAAAGCTTGCTAAAAGTTCATTATCTCCCATCAATATGCCTGCCACTTTTGATAAAGTAGTAAATAGAAAAATTAAGAATAAATTAAGGAAAATAAAGGATCATTCAAAAGATTTTCCTCAGCACTGGTTTGGAGCTGTGGAACACTTTTCATACAAAAACAAGACACCCAAAAAGATAGATTATTTAAAATTCACAATTGAAAATAATACTGTTGAGCATGCAATGGAAAATTATCCTACAGTACCGAGGGAATTAATTAGACACAGCTCCCATACTTATATGACAATGTTTTGAACTCAGTCTGCACTTCTTTTGCACAGAGCTGGATAGAGAATAAAGCCAGTCCTTGCCTATAAACCCATAACAAAATTACAGCCAAGCCCAAAACCAGACCTGAAATTCCATAGGTATCTACAGCTCCTGAATTTCCCTTGCATCTTTTGTGCTCAATTCCAGTGTACAATCTCTATTTTCTATTTAAATCCAGACATTTCTAACCATAAGGAGATGTAAGCTAGCATTGTCATGATCCTGTCTTTAGTCCCAGGTTTGTCTTCTTGTCTCCAGACAATCACTCTTGTTTCATCTTTTGGGCCAGCCCAAGTTCTCAGTTCATATTGCAAAATTATCCAATACAGGGAATGAATCTTATGGAAAGCTACTTTTTGGGCTGCTTTCGCTTTTTTTTTTTTCTGTAGAAATAGTTTTCTACCAGTTTCACTCATTTAAGAGGTTCACCAGAAGAGCACGTGAGCATCATAGCTGGAACACAGGAGAAGGAGGAAATAATTTACCGAGGATTTCAACTTATCTCAATTTAAGTCATCATGGAATTTAAGCCTGATAAAAGCCTTGATAACCAGAGTTTTCTTCTATGATTAGTGGAAAGCTAAAAGTAGCCTAAATCATTTTATATATCACCCTATATAGGACTTGATTTTTCTTTATTTTTTATAGAGAGATATTGGAGATACAATTCTCCTAACATAGCTCCTACAATTGTGTTATGGACTAAGTTAAAGAAGTAAATTTGAGAAAAAATTAGTTTTCAGTCCAGCTTTTATAAGTGCAGGTGTTATGACTTTGCTTCTTCCCAGATCCAATATTCCTGTAACAGAAACATAACTGTGCTCAGGGATGCATGTGGCAATGTCTATGTTTCTCATACACAAAAGTGCCCAATATTTCAATTTACATTCCATTCTGACTCTGGTAGTATGATGGCTAAATACATATATTATCATACTCTTCTATGTATAATCAAACATTAATATAAACCTACCTGTAATTCATTCATTGTACAGAAAAAAGGCCAAGAAACTTACTAATCTCATGTTACCTTGAACATGAGTATGCCATTATGTGGGAGAAATTACCATTAGTAGTCCTTTCTATTTAAAGACTTCTAATGCTTTGCAGGGGAAAATATAGCACAGTCACATAAGGGGAAGCTGAGATTTATAAGGCTAAATAGCTATTTTATTTGCCACTATGTAATGTAGCATCAGAGAAAGACACAATTCATGAATCCTTTATTCCACTCACTTTGACTGCTGTCTTGGATGGGACTGAGTGACTTTGCACTTAGGATAGGATAGTGTGTATCCGTAATAGAGTTATGGATACTGTGACAGTACTGAAGTAGCTTGTCCTGTCTGTCATCTGCAGTCCTCTGGCCAGACTACACCAGTTTAAATCCTACAGTGGGTGGGTGTCAAAAACAGTGGGCTCTGTTTCAGAAGTGCCAGTGAGCACCCACTGGATTTCTCTCTCACAATTCTGTAAACAGCAGTAGGATTTGCTGACAGAGTTACAGGCAAGCTGATGCTGCCTAAATGCGACACAGGACTTAAAGGTATAGATTTCAAATGATCAGGGAGGCTGGTATGTGTGCTGTGTTACCCACATCCAGGGGGTTGGAACCTCATACTTCAGCTGTGGCATGCATGTACCATTTCTTTTTTCTGCCTCTCCTGCTCTGTCAGTCTGATCTGTCAGGAAAAGATAATGCAGATTTGCCTAGCACCCTGTAACACAGACATGGTACAATAGCAGATCTCAGATTTTCAATGGTGTGAAAAAGGTAAATGGAGGCTAAAGAGCCTATTTGTCAATGTAGAGGTGCACTGCCCCACACTTTTCCAGGCCGCAGCACGATCTCAGAAATGCTCGTTAGGCCGCGGCCTTGATGAGCCACACCTGTGCTCAGCTCCCCTTGAGCTCCTCAGAAACACCAACTGCTCCCAGGAGCTGCCGTGCCTAAGGAGCTCCTGCTTTCTTTGTTATCAACAGCCTTGGAAACTATTTCTCTGGCCAGAATGGTATGCAATCCTTGTTCTCATACTTTCAAAGAAAGTTGCCAGCCCAAACTGTGGCCAGGATGAAACCCTGTTACGGCTAAAGCGCACTCGCTTGCGGCCTATAAACAGTGATCCAAAATGAGAGCCTTGGAGCTCTCCTGGACTGCAGTGAGTGTGACCAGAACCTCCCTCTGAGGGGACACCTCCTAGAGCCAGCGAACTCTCAAGTTTGCTGCACTCGGAGGTCACTGAACAACGATGGATCCCAGGCCGATAGCCCCAGTGCTTGAGGCCCAGCCCTTCGCCCCTTGAGGAGACGCAAAGGCATCCAAGGTGAGTGTTTCTCTGCCTTCCACGGGAATTTTTCACAGGTACCTTCCACTGACTCTTTGTATGCATACAAGTGTGAAAATGCTATGGCAATGATGGGAGAAATGCTGCTCTATTAGATGTTCATGAACTTTAAATATCTAAGTTAGGCCTGTGAATAAGTTTATTTTAAGTTATCAGCTAAGTTAATTGCTGGTAAGTCTTGTTCCTTTACTAAATTGTTAAGTACTGTTGAATGTTAAGCCTTTAGGCTGTGCTCCTTCTCATCTTTGCCATTCCTATCCTTTTGTCACACACACACACACACACAGAGTTCTTGGTTTATTTTGGTTTAGATTGATTGATGGATTTTGTTTGTTGCTTTTTTTCTCCTTGGTGTGCCTTAACCACCTATTAAGCAGTAGAGTTGAACCTTGCCAATGAACTTTGTCATGTTGTCAATATGAAATCTGGTTTTTACTGATACCCTCTCTGGTGATTCTTTAAGTGATCTCAAACACTCATTCATAACAGTCAAGGCTAGAATATGCCTGACCAGGTGGTGTTTCAGGGATTTCCTTATCTAGGACACCTTGCTGTCCTGAAAAGAGCTCTCCAACAATGTTTTGTGTTAGCCTCACAAGAAAGAAAGATGGAACACAGAGATCTATGCATAATCTTCCTACAAATTAGTAATACATAGTCTTCATAGAAATTAATACACCAATGCTCCATCAGAAAGAGGTTTTACAAATTTCCCTGTATGTTTAATATCAATTGCTGTTTTAATGAGAAATCTAAATTTATCCTGGTTTCTTACATGGCACTAAGATAGCTTTTATACCAGAGATACTATTAGCTTGTGACATTTTATAGGTGAACCATGGTAGTTTGTGCACAACTAACTCGAAGTGATTAAACTTCCACATAAATCAATGGTTTTTTTCATTTTACTATCACATATAAACTGTGGTCTTGCAAACTACTTAAGGAAAAGCATCCTAATCCCAATGTTTTGTCTTTTTTTTCCCTTCAGAATTAATAGAACCATGTAGATGCTAATGCTTAAGTCTATGGCATCAGTGCTTTCTAATTCCCTGGAAATACACCATAGACTCACTCCAGGTCTAAGCACATCTCTCCCAGTGGTTATTGTCAAGCGGTCTCATATTATAAAGTCTTAATAATATTTTGTAAAGCATTGCTCTACAGTTCATTGATGCACACTGCAGGTGTCATAGGTAACTGCAACTCTGAAATGGAGACATTCTGTTCCATTTTCTTCATCTGCTTGCTTTCTCAGTAATGCGTTCATCCCCAGATTCCTATCTCAGAGATGCTACTGTAATAAGGGAGGGGATGAAGTTATGGGATCACCAAAGTGGTGCCTCCTTGTCATATTCCAGAAAATAGTCTTGACCATAGTTTGATGAAGTGAAAGTGGTGGGAACTGGGATCTTTGTGCCACAATGTTGATAGGAATTAGGCCTAAACAACATATGAATGAACTTGACTTTTTGGGAATGCAATTTGAAGTAGCCCTCAGGATGTTCTAAACAGGCACAGTCAGTCTGGTGGCCTTGAGGCCAAGTCTCACTTTGGCATACTCCATCCAGCCTCTTGCCTTTTCCTCAGATGAAGGGAAAAGCTGTGTGTCTAACATTAATCTTTTCTCATGTGATAACCAGCATTTCTGTATCACTCTGAATTGAGACTGAGTTTCCAGTGTCAAGCACCAGTCCCTATGTCAGTCAGGCTTGGCCCACCTTGTCAGTAGGTGATATGTTAGAGCTTAGCAGTAGTCCACTATGGGGAGGACATAAGCAACATTTCCCTCCTTTCCCTGCCTGAAAGGAGGGAAAGGAAGGAAGGAGCTTTAGCTAAGGGGGTGGGCACAGCCTTTAGCACTGGCATACAATTTCACAGCCCAATTACATGATGACTCAAGGGAATATGACTAGCGAGTGTGATGTTTGCTATTTGGCATATCTGTCAAAGTCCTATAGATATTTCTTGGCATTTGTCCAGTTGCCTCCTTAATGTCTTATGACATGTGTTCCCAAAGAGGCTGGATTTTATGTTTACATCTCTCTGGCCAGAAAATGAGCACCAAAGCAGATATTCCAAAATTGAGTTTATTAAGCAATGCAAGCCAAATAGTTTAGAAATAATTTCACTTCCATGCCTTGTTTTCTTTACAGTTTCCCTTTTATGATGCACAGAGCTTGCTTTAAACAGGTGCAGAACTGCCAAGGGACCAGGAGGACTGCAGTCCCTCATTAACACACCCAGTACATCAGGCATTCTAGCTACATCTTATGGTAGTAAATGTAATGTAAGCAGGAACGTTCCCAGATACTGATGCCAACTGGCAAAGATGTCCCATGCCTATGCTGGTTTATTCTGTGAGCTTCTGAAACAGGGTGCTGCATGCAAACTGCTTATTGAGAATAAGCAAAGCCCAGGAATAATTTGGGAAACTGCTATTGGCATGGGCCAAATGCCAGATGCCACTCTAGCAATCAAGTTTTAATGCCCTTGGAACTTACCAGGATTTATTAGTAGAGACGGTTTTCAAGAAGAGGTTGTAACATTTTGTTTCTCATCTTCACCATCCAAAAAGTTCTGCCTCCAACTCCACCAGTGAAAGGTGATCTCACTTAAAGGCCAGGGTGATGTGGCCACATAAATCCATAGACTTGCACAGCAGAAAGCACTTTGCATTTCTGTATTACCTCTCTTCTTCAGTATCTCCAAAAAGTACCAGTGTAGGAACCAGAAGTTGCTGCTTTTTGTTTGTCCTACATTACATGATAGATAGGTGTTCTTAGTGTGCATGTGAAAGCACTGTCAGCATTGAGATTCAGTTTGCCATAATCTACTCATAGCCACAGCCTTTCCCCATGAGAAAAAATTATACCAAGCAGATATAGCTTGCTCATGAGAGTCAGTCTGGTTTGTGTATTTTGAATATGTAAGTACATAAAGAGCATGTGTTGCAAACATGAAAAGTAGTCTTCATTTTAAGTGAGCTCAGTGCATAAGGAGTCCATTTAATTAAAAGCTAGAGTCAGAAAATCAAAATGAGTTATTACAACCACATTTAAAGGAAGTTTTTGATTGCCTCTTTTGAGGGCCTTTTCTGAACAGGCAAGTTCTAAGGCCATGCATTAGGCAGACCTACCTGCTTTCTATTTTGATTCTGACAGCATAGGTATGATTTAAGAGGTCATTGTAAAAAGCAAAAGAATAAAAGAGGTTGTAGGACATATTAACATAGAAATAATTTTATTATTCCATCAAATACAGGAAGCAAGCACTTCAGTTAGTACTGTCTGATTTCTCTCTTTCATGTTGCTGCCCAACTGCATTGAAAATCTTCTGTGACTTCTGGACCCCAGATCTCAGTGGCTCTAAGACCTGCAAGTCTAGCATCTTATTCCTGACATAGCTTCTCAAGATAGAATCATTTTAGCATTAGAGTATTCGTCATAGTTTTAAATCACTAGAGCAATGTACTATTTACCAAGTCAATTAGATGCTGTTCCTGGCCACTGCTAGTTCACTGTGTAGCTGTGGATTTATCATATGGGATCTTCTGAGCCCCTGGCCAAAAACATGAGCAAAGCAGGCTGCGGGTGAGGACAACACACCACTGAGAGCAGCAAATAGTCATATTTCAGCTATTTACTTTGAAATACATTTTGCCAGCCCCAGAATTGGTTCCTGATGCCAGCAGTAGGATTGGATGACATTTAGAGGTAGTGATGTTGCGTGGAGTATTCCTTCCCAGCAGCACCAGTAATTACTGTACACCCTCTCTAGAGCCCATCACTCCAGCAGCTCTAAGAGAAATTCACTCACCACAGCTCTCAGCCCACTTACTCAGCCCACTCTCCTCTTCCCATGCCTGCAGCATCCCAGCTGCTCACTGTTGAAGCAGCAAAAATAAATAATGGCATTATTAAGTAATGACAATGGAAGTAATGGCATGGCTGAGAAACTCTTCCTCTCTGCCAGCAGGCAGCAATATATGTAATGGAAAAGCAACCACTTGGTAGTTGCTTTCATACCCATTTCGCTGCTTCAAACTGCTTTGAATTTGGATGTTTACAAGATATATTCTTCATAAAGCACTCAAGAAGCACAGGCATTGTGCCTGTTGCACATTATATGTTGTGAGTGCTGAGGCCAGTTTTACTGTCTGCTCAAAGAAAACCAAACCACTGTGCTGATCCCCACCGCTGCGTTGAAGGTGACTGGTTTGAGCTAGAGTCTTATTCTCAGCAGCTCTGTCTATTCCTCTCTTCTCACATACTTTCTCCTGTGACTGCCAATCTGTTGCCTCCTAACAAGAAAAGAGTAAAAGAAAAATTACTAAAAGTCATCCTTTTTCAGATTGGTCAAGTAATAGCTATGTGTAAAAGAAAGTGATGTGACAAAAATTAATATACTGTGGCTTTTTGCATTATATCACTTTGAGGCTGTTTGGGCTGAGTTTCAGATCCATGCACTGAGCACTGAAATGGTTACGTGACTAAAAAGATATAGATTTCAGGCACTCCAGACTGAATTCATTCTGCAGTGATTATTAAGTATGTTTGCCAAAAACCTTGCTTTGCCCTCCAAACTCATGCATCCTATTATACCTGCAGTCAGTAACTACTCTTTCTAAAGCTGTGAATGCAGGAATTACCCCTGACAAATGGTGACAGATTGTCCCCATGACGAGACAAGAACTCCAACTGGAATCAGTCTTTCACAGACCTGTCACTGAAATACAAAAATTGTTCACAGCTCCTGACTTCTGTCTCAGCTCTCATGGACAAAAGGAACTGCAGGATGAAGTATGGTTTTTGCATTCATGTATTGTTTCAATTTACAGAAAAGCCCCTTTTCTCTGCTCGGACAATTTCCACAATAACTGAAAATGACACTGTATCAAGATAGATCTGTGAAGCAGAAAAAAATGCAGTGTAATAATAGACAGCAGGGCACTACATTTAATTACACAGTCACATCATAATCTGAAGCAGAAATCAAAGTTGCTCGGTGAAGAAGTCTAACTGCTTTGCTTACTAAAGATTGAATATTGTTCATAAGATGTTAAATAGGATACTGATGACTTTTCTGAAGTAGACAACTGTCCATAGAGAGTAGAATTATAACTACCAAGCTCATTGTACATCAAAATTTAGTGACAATTTGGCAGTAGTGGCTGTGATCTGTGATGGAAGTGATGATGACTCAGGTTTTTTTTCCAAATCCTGTCTGCTATCAGATCAGGGTATAAACAATTACCTTTTATTTTGGTTAATAAGAAAAATCTTTCTAGTCACTAAGTAGATGAGGGTGTTGGAGCATGGATGATAAAACACTTACAGAACAGAAAGCTTTCAAGAAAATGGGATGTTACTATGCATGGAACAGGTAGGAAATGAGAAGAAACTATTTTTAATACATATGAAACCAAGAGGCTTTTATATGCCTGAGTTATTATTGAAATCTGGCTGGATGTGATTACAGGGAGCTGTTGTTTCATGACTGATTTTAAATCCTGTTGGCAGAGTCAGACAGGGTGTAAATTTGCAAGTCGATTTGTATGCAGATCACCATGCTGCCTTGGTATTGATTTGAAAGATGCAGGATGAGCATTCTCTGCTTTATAAGGAAATCGTCGGAAAAGCAAAAAAAGATGCTCTGAGTCCCAAGAGCTTTTGTTAAAAACTGTTAGAGGAGACACTGTATGTCATTCCAGGAACTGGAAGAAACTGTATCCGAGACGCTTCAGCTTAAATGTGGAGTTGCTGACATGTGGTATGATGGTTATGGATGCAAAGAGCACTAGACTAATTCATTTGTTTTTCACCTTTGAGGGCATTGGTTTGACCCACACTGCCTGTCACAGTGTAATGACCCAAATGAATCCTCTTTCTGAGATCGCTTTTAGCCACTTCATCTAGCAGCTCCTCATTTAAAACCTCAGCGCAATATCACACAAATGTAGCCTCTCCGTGTCTGAGTGAAATGACAGAAGCTGAGTTCTCTGGCAAAAAAGGAAATGCACTGCCTGATGTCATGGACCCAACAATGCTGGAGCAGTAGGCCCACTAGATTTCCTAGGTCAGGGCAGGGGTACAACTTGATAAAGTATCAGGATGGTGACTCTCCTGATTCTTTCCCTTAACCAGATTTTAACAAACTTTTAAATTTGTAAACAGTCTAATTGTCACAGATAGTCTATTAAAAAATGAGAACTAAAGAAGAACTATAATTCTGATAAATTTACTTTGCTTACATCCAGGTTCTGCTATTTTATTCTCCACCTCCATAGCGTGCATGGTAGAAGGGCCCTGGACCACTTTAAGAGCTCAGGTCCCCCCAGTGCTACCATTTCAAAGCAAATGGAGCTGTACAGGAACAAAGAATCCAGTATCTGAACTGTGTCTGAATAAACAATTTCCTGACGTATATCACTGACTTCAGAATATTTTGATCCCTAGCCCACACTTAGACAGGTTAATCATATGAGCAACTTAAAATGATTAAAATATAGACATTGGGGATTTCTCCATCTGCATAAACAGACACAGTGAATACAAAAATAACACAAAGGACAAAAATAAAATAGTAGATACTGCAAGTATGTGTTTCATGCAAAGTTCCCATTTCATGCATGAGATGACAAACAAAACTGTAGTGGAGAGGCAAAGCTTAAGAGAAAGTTCTGATGCAATGAGCTGTGCAAAGTAGGCAATTCCAGTGCTTCTAGTTATTTTTTGTCATAGATACACAAAAAAAACCTTAAAAATAAACCTAGTGAAAAATCAGAACACAATTTTTAAAGAAGTAACAAAGAAGTTTGTTTCCAACCCAGAACACAAGGGGAAATCACAGACACTGAATATTATTCCAGTTGTGTAGTATTCAAAAAGAATCAGGTATTTAGGTAAATAATCAAGATACCTCTTACATAGGATTAGATACGATATTATGAGGAATACTAAAGCTTTCACTACTGAAGGTTACTGCAGATTCAGTGAATTTAAGCTGCTGAGCTCAGAGCACAGCACAGGGATGGTAGTCTGTACCCTCTCTGTCCTTTCGGAGCAAAGTAGATCATAATAGAGGTTGCAAGACAGCTGCCACTAAACAACTGTTTAAACAGCTGAAAAAAAATTAAGATAAGGTGTGAGCACCTTTTTAAACACCCTTATCACCAAATCATTTTATTGCTTGAGCTACTCTTTCTTGCCAAATTAAACCCTGACGCAGCCTGCACATCTACCAGTGGGTCTTGTCAAACATTTGTATATATTGTATGGACTTGCTAAAATCAAGGAGAGTTCCTTTCCCCAGCTTTGCATTTACACTATTCTCTGTGCTGTTGATGGGCAGAATGATTAATTTTTCTCCTGTTGCAAATAGAACACTTGTTCTTTAGCACACTGAAGTCCAGTCCAGATTGTCTACTGATCTCTTGCAAAATACAAATCAGGTTATCCATGCCCAATGTAAATGCAAGACTAGAAGTAATAATGAAGCATTCAACCTTGCCAGCATATACAGTATTCAAGCAGGTGAATTATGGGTCTTTCTGAACATGATAGTAACACAAAAAATGGGCTGTTCTCAGAGGTCAGGAAGGAGGAGTACTGGTTAGACATTCATCAGGATGGACAGGACAATTATTACACCCTTAGCAATCCATCAGATGCATGTCATTGTGCTAAGAACCATCTGTTGCTCTTTTCTGCATACTGAATTTCATGTAGTTTTGGTTTTTTAAGTTCATTGTTTAACTGAGTGCATTACTTATGCCTATTCTCAGAAAATTGTCTGTGTAAGGCAGCCTGTGGCTCCACGATAATCTCTGGGAGGGCAAGAACTCCTGCTCTACATATAATTTTCAGAATTTTCAGTTGCAAGAAATTCTTTGCAAGTGGTTGTGCCTGGTTGTAGAGATTTGTCACAGTCACTGAGGCTGATGCATTGATCTCCCCTCTCATATGCAATGCAAATGAAGCAATGATGTCATTGTAAAACTCTTTAAGCCATTAAAAACATGTGGTGGAGGTGTCTCCACTGCCTTTCCCCTAACAATTTGCAGGAATTTTCCGTGGTTTCAGGACTCCTATATGTTTTGGCTCCAGATTGTTCCTTCTCAGTTGCATATCTGCTTGGAATATCTAACACTGAAGTGGGAACTTCAGAGATATTGGTGGCACCTCTAGAAATTACCCTTGACTTTCCACATCCTCTCCTTAGAGATTGTTTGACATGGATATAAGGCTGCCATAATTCAATATGACACACCAAATCATCCTATGTAGCTTTAACAGTCACATTAACTCTCTAATTCTCAACAGTGCCTAACTACTCACCTGTAGGGATGTAAATAAATTAAATTCTTTTAAACTTTCCCCCCTCACTATTTCCATAGGTAAAATTTACACAGTTCTTTCAACAGATGTTATCCTTCAGATGACCCAAACCATAAGTGACAGTCAGTCTCATTCACTGTGCAAATTGTATTGAGCCTAGTACAAGCGCTCAGATTTAATACATAGATTGGCAGTAATAGGAAAACTGAGAGAAAGAAGAAAAATTCCTCTAAGCAAAACCATAAATAAACATAATTAAAGAGGCTATACAAAAATGCAGAATCTAACTTAGTAGAATAATATGCTACTATATTCTGTACATGTTTAAGGGTCAAGTCCTAGTATTCTTACCCAAGGTAAATAATGTGTCCCTCACATATGTGCCTTGGAAATCATGGCAGCTAAGGGTCCACAAGTGTTAAATTATACTGGGGTTTGTAGCTCTTGGACTAGACATCACTCTCTTCTAGTCAACTACAGGTCGAACAATCTTGCGGGATTTTCATAGGTGTTGGCTTAATATCCCCAGAGCCTAAAGCTGTTTGTGTGTTCACATCAACTCTTTCTTTATATGCAACTTTTTCATGGCTTCTTCACCCACCTGCAGTAAAATAGAAGAAAAGGAGCCAGGTGAGTATGACAATATAGCACACCCTGATCAGATGGAAATCCTCTCCCAGTTCCATTTCTCTGGATTTCTTATTGTCTCTGCAACTGTTTTTATGAGTTTTGTATGTAGTCCACCATTCATCTCAGTAATTTTGGTTGCCATGCGTATTTTCCTCCTTTTTGGTCTCTAGCACTCATCTTCTTTCCAAACACAAGCAAACTGAACTTATGCATTTTAGCTTGGTCCTGTAAGTCATGATCCAGCAGAATTAAGTCAGTCATTTTCAGGTAGACTATTAAACCTCTATGGAGTGAGACATCAGCAACATCTCAGTCACTCAGCCTTAAAAACAGTTACCAAAGCAAAAATTACCTTAGTTGCAAAAAGATGAAGAAATTATTAATTTTATCTATCCCTAATTTGTTTTAATGACTGCATCATAGCAACATTAAAAACTCAGGCTTCAGACGATCATAACCAGCCAATGCAGACAGAAGTTTGTGATAAATGTCATATGGGTAATTAAGTTTATGCATGAATAATTTGCTATGTCATCGGAGGGGAATGTGGCATTTTTTGAATGACATGTAAAATTAAGTCCTGGACATCTCACAGTTCTATTCACAAATATCTAGTCGTGGTCTTTCGGCAAGCTTCTGACAGTTCCTTCCCTCATGGAATCCCAAGCTTTTGTGGCAATTTCAGCTGGGTGCAGAATTGTTCTGCACATTCCAGCCATCAACTTCCATTACTCTGTGTTGCTAAAAACAGAGCAGAAGATCCTTCTGCAGACAAGTGGGTCATTTTTTTTCAGGATTTTTTGTGAGTATTTTATGCAGGGCTTGTTTTTGATCTCACAAGCTGTATTTTTAAATCTTCTGGTTAGAGAAGAATATTTTCTCCTATCCACTTTCCCAAGTGAGATCACACCAAATTTGTAAAGTGTTTAAGTCTTATATTTGTGAATGAAATGTAAATGAAAAATATATATTTGAGGTTGAATGATTCTCAAACTAGTTTTGTCTTAGCCAGTGGCGATATGCTTTGTCTTACCTTGTTATACTGGTGAGTTTCATTCAGTATGACTGAAGGCAGCTGAGTCAGTCACCACCCTGCCTGTTCAGCAGACAGATAGATGTACAGTAGCTGTTTATGATTCCATGGCTTGTGACACTGTGTTAAAACTCCTATTAAACTGAAAGAAAATGGATATCGACCTGTATTAGCCTGATTGCATGTCAGGTTCTGCACTCAGTTTGAATTATTAGGAAATAGCCAAGGAAAACTGATTGTATTTTAAAGGTCCTGTGAAAACTTTTAGAGCTGTGCACTAGGAAATGGTGTTAAGCAAATGACAACTAATAGTTTTCAGCAGCGTTAGCAATCGTCCATTCTGCTTCACCTCTTCAAATCACACTAATTTTCCTTGAATAGGTACAATAAACAAAAGTTTCAGAGTGCTGTTAGCTGCTATGTAGGATTCACAGCAAGACACAATAGAGTTTTTTCCAGCACTCAAGAGATTCAGCTTGCTAAACTACAGATCTCAAGACCAAAGATATTGGAAGATACATATTACAAAACTGGTCACGAGCCAGGTATGAGAACAGCCCCCAAAAACTGGTTTCTAATACTGGAAAAACTGCAGTGGAAAGTCAATGTGGTGATCTCTGGTTGTGATTTGTAAAACAAAATTCCTCTGCCGCCCTCCGGCACTGAGCCATAGGTGTCCTGGCAGAGCCAACAAATGCCAGGCCCTGACAAAAGTGTGGGTGCTGAGGATCACAATGCACTACCACAGTGACAGGAGCACATTTTCCAGGCTGGTACCAGCGCACTGGGCTAGAGCTGGCATTCCATCACTGAAGGAAAAAAAGCCCACCAGGCAGAGTACCGTAGCAGCACCAAGAATGGAAATTTTTAATCTAGCTGAGCCTGAAATGTGTTCCTGTCTACATTTTCTGGTAGGTCAAATGAGGTGATTCTTCCCCTCTACTCCACCCTGCTGAGACCCCACCTGGAGTGCTGCATCCAGCTCTGGGGTCCCCAGCAGAGGAAGGACATGGACCTGTTGAAATGAGTCCAAAGGAGAGACACCAAGTTAATTACAAGGATGGAGCACTTCTCCTGCAAGGAAAGGCTGAGACAATTGGGATTGTTCAGCCTGGAAAAGCGAAGGCTTTGGAGTGACCTAATTGCAACCTGCCAGTACCTGAAGGGAGCATAAAAGATAGATGGAGGGGATATTTTACAAGAGCAAGTAGTGACAG
Organism: Origma solitaria; assembly: GCA_013397895.1. Lineage (NCBI taxonomy): Eukaryota > Metazoa > Chordata > Aves > Passeriformes > Acanthizidae > Origma > Origma solitaria. The sequence goes on from VZRL01000726.1 coordinate 4,342,215, forward strand.
GACAAAGGGGAATGGTTTCAAACTGAAAGGCAGCAGGTTTAGATTAGATGGCAGGAAAAAATTCTTAACTGTGAGGGTGGTGAGACACGGCAACAGGTTGCTCAGAGAAGTTGTGAATGAATCATCCCTGAAGTGGACAAGCCCAGGTTGGATGAATTTCTGAGAAACCTTGGTCTAGTGGAAGATGTCCCTGTCTATGGCATAGGAGCTGGAACTAGATGATCTTTAAGATCCCTTCAAAAACAAACCATTATATGATTTTCCAGAGGAAGTTTAGTAATTCCATCAACTCTGTCCAGTTGTAGTGACCAGCTTCTGACATGGTGGGTATGTAGAAGCTGACCTTTGATTAGGGAAACTAATCAATGGAACTTGATAAGTTTTGCTGCCAGCATCAGAATTAACACTCATGCTTGTATAAATCTGTGGCATTATTCCTAATATCTCCCAGAAAAAAATTCTCAAAATGCTGTTACCAGATTAACCAAGTGGTATTTTTGTGTTATGGAAGCTCAGTTCCAGAGCTGCCACTTTTTGGCAGGGACATGAGCTCATTGAATGTGCAGCTCTGCACTGACAGGGGTATGTGGAAACATAATCTGTGTGAGGGAGTTGCCGACAACCTGCCAGTGTGAGGCTGAAATAGTTTTTGGAAATGCTCCATGTGTGGAAGATACTTTGTGCTTTGCAGTGCCTCTGTGAGAATACCACACTTGAGCACATAGTGGAGTTGAAGATTACATTCATTTTAATAGGACAGTTAGAAAGTAGAACTTTGATATTTCTGTGATGTTAAGGCAACAAGGCGAGCTACAGAACAGTCATCAGAAATAGGCATGTTTCACTACCCGTATCATGGTTAATCTTTGTCTCTATCAATGCATTTTCATTCTGCCTACACACAAGGTTGAAGTTCCTTTGTTGTCCCACAAAGGAATCCGTGCTGAGACCTGCGCTGCTGAAATTATTCCTAAATGATCTATTAAAGAAGATAGATAGTGAGGAGAAAAAGTCTGCAGACAATGTAAAATTACTCAAGAGAAGACCAGACAATTAAGTTTTGTAGAAGGGTCTTTTGATACTAAGCAATTGGTTTATAACACAGCAAATTAAATTAAATGAGGAAAAAAAATCCAAAGTAATGTGTTAGGAGAAAACAATGCATAATGACTTTCTCTAAACCATTATTTTCCTTAACGTTTAAGGAAGAGACATTGGAATTATTGTGGATAGACGTCTGAAAATATCAGCTTCATGCCCAACAAGAGTTTAAAATAAGCTATGAAATAGGATTAAATATAAAATGGAAAAAAAAAATAATATTACTTATGTATTAAGAAAGCATAGAGAGGAAAAATTTGTATTGTTTCATCATGCGTAAATCCTTTTCCACACATACATTGACTGCAGTCTTGATCACCATATCTTGAATAGGTTGTAACACTAAAGCAGCACAGAGAAGAGCAAGGATGCCTGGAGTTATTGAAAGGCTTGTATATATTTAATAAAAGAACTCTTCAGCACGGAGAACAGATGACACAAAATGGCAAGATAAAGAAGGGGAAATACGGTTCCGAACTGGCTATACTCTCGTTCTTCAACTCATCCCATTGGCCACTGTCAGGGGCAATAATAATGAGCTTAGTGAGCTTAGGAGACTTTTTCTCCATCATCCTGCTAAGACGTTTTAATGGTCTTTTATTATTTTACAACTTTACCTGTCTCAAGAGAATTATAATTGTCTCTAACAATTTAAAGACCCTGGGAAACTGAGGCAGATTCTTGACTATTCAGAGGCATCCAAATTCTGGATATTTCTGAAAATGCCATCATTTTCTCCTTGCCATGTACAACAACAAAAAAAATAGTAGCTCCTTGGTTTTTCAATCTGATGTCTACATTGCTATTCATGCCGGGAGACAAAAGCATGTCTGGTCAGCAAAACTGTAACTCAAACTACAGCCATATGTCATTCACCAAAAGTTTGAGGAATATCTTATATTCATTCGAAGGTATATACAGAGGAATGCAAATTTCTTATCACTGTTTCCTAGCATTTGCCAAGAGGCTGCATGTCAAATAAATAATTTAGGCTGGCTGAGGCACCACAGGAAAACAAAGCCATCAGTCATTTCGGCAACATTATTGATCACCAATAACAAGATACTTGCTAAGACAAATGGTTCTATTATTATACTAGTGAATTTTAGTCTACCCTGACTAAATAAATCATATTGAACTGTTTGTTGTTTTAAGATATCCAAACATTTCTGTAATAATTTTACCTTTCATTCTATTCAACCATCTATAGAATCTCTCTATATATCTGTTGTTTGTTTGTCTATAGTCTTTTTCTAAATACAGCTGTGTACTTATAGAGCTAGGTAAGGAATTTCATGTCTGTATACGTAATTTTTATATCTACAAAATCTTAGTTTGGTTGCAGAGGAAAACATGAACAAGGTGATTTTATAAGTCAAGCACTCTGCCAACTCTCAATAAAAATGTTTTTCATTCTCTTATGTTAATGGAGCTCATAGATTCTTGCATCAGGTGTTGCGACGTAATTATTTTTACTTTACATGTGGCTTTTCTCCATTACCAACATGTAGTTATAATAACAGCAGTGCTCAGGGGTTCTTAGAAGGTCTATTCTACACAAGTGCTTCAGTACCTCAGAAATATCCTCCTTCCTCTCACTTTCGATACAGTATCTGATAGCTCAGAATCTGACAGACCTCTGCAGATTGCCATGTGCTCATCTTTCAGCTGCCTGGATCATGCTCTGGGGGAAAGTGAAGGCTGAGGGTCCACTCTCCACAGTGAATCTAACCACTTCCATAGACACAGGGACGAAGACTTGCACAGCAATCAAGAGAGAGGCTCTCAGCACCTTGTGGATGTGTGGAAGATAAACTTGCTGCCAAAGCATGAGCTGAGAATGGTTCTTGCAAATCCTAAACCCCTGAGATTTCCACATAATTTTTTTTTCCAAGATTTTATAAACTCTGGGACTGATCTTCACTAGAATTTTTATTTCATGTCTAATCTTGCCAGTTAATGTGGAGTAACTAAGTATTTTAAAGGTTTATTTTAGGCATTCACAGGTATTTCATCAAAACTAAAGGTGTATGTGGGCAAATTTAAAATTATGGGCAGTAAGTTCCAAATATCACATTCCTAGGGGAAGTGTGATCTAAGAATGGAAATGAATACACTTTCAAGTAAGGAAATATGTTGGGTGCAAGAACAAAAAAATATTTCTAAAGCTGATAGCATCATTTGTGTTTTGCTGAATTTTTATTGAGCAGAAAACTGAAAACAAGACTTCCCTTGATAGATATACAAGCCAGAGTCTTTGGAGACTTACAGAGAGACAAACAAAAACCCTCTCAGTATTATTTGGGCTGTTGACAACTATAATTACCTCAAGGGCCTTCTGCTGTTCCCCTCCCTCATGGGAAATAGTAGTCACTAATAGTATAGGTGTCACAGGAATCCACACCGTGATCTAATGAGATTGCATCTTGGATGGTTATATATAAAGAGCAAAACTAAAGGCATTAAACCCAAAATCCCTAGCAGCGAAAAGTTAAAATGGATCAGTCAATAGAGAATGAGAACACCAAACCCCAGGGTGTTCTCAACCACAATGCAGGCTCTCACAACCATGTGCCACCCTAACACTTGCTGTTTTGAGGGACACTCCCATGGCATTTCTAAGCCTAATTATACCCGGCATATAGTTAAACCTCTGTAGTTAGAGGCCATTATATGGCATGTTTATAATCAGTATGTTGTTAAGTTTGGCTGAAGAAGGAAGATGTAGAGGTCTCCACCTGAAGGGTCTTGCAGAAGCCAGTTGTCATTTCATTTAAGAGCTCACCTTAGCAATGCTAATAAGTCACAATTTAGGCTCTTGATAAAGCAGGTAACTGTTCAAAACATTAATTTCCAGAAGGAAAGCTTATGCTAGGATCTTTTTTCCATTAAATTCCCTGTGCAGCAAAACTTCAGTACCTACTGGTCTGAATTGGCAGAACATGGTATAATCAGGAATCTTTTACCCCCCCAACTGATTATACAGGTATCAGCCTGGTTTCTTACTATTAAGAGTTACATAACTGTCAATCATGGTGGCTCTTGGAGGTACAGAGACTTAAAAACAGCTGAAAACATACTCGTTTGAAACTCAGCAGATGGTCTCTGAAACTAGAAATGCAAACTGAATAGCAATACAGAGCACATTTTAGGATTTAAAACTCTTCCAGAAGTTAATGAATACTATTACAATATTAAAAACTGATATCTGTAAATTTTAACCATATTTTGAGTTTTCTTAAGACTCAAGATCCTCTTTTACATGTCAAAATGAGGAAGCACAGTTATAGATGAAACCTGATTTTCAATTTGTTTAAAATGGATTATATGCTCTTATCCTGTAGGTGACTCATGTTGAGCAGTTCCTTTTTATATCTTCTCATTAGAAATCCCTATGGAAATCAGTAAGATTACTACAAACAAAATAAAATCCTTGCCTGAAAATCTCTCTGGGTTTCCTTTCATTTCTCCATCTAAAACATCCTTGGTGGCCTTTTAGTGCTCTTGAAGTCAAAGACTAAATTGACACATTGATTTCAGTGAACCTAGTACTGCTAATTGATATTACTGAAGGATGTGTCCTATATCTATGAGTTTTTTTTCCTGCTATTATTGCTTGTTAACTTTTAATGTAATAATTTGAAGAAAAAAACATCCCTTTAGTGAAACTAGAAACAAACACAGAACTAGAAGGAGGAATTACAAGCTTTCTGATCAAAGAAATGTTAAAACATGACTAGCACAAGGAGTCAGACTCATAAGGATCTTCAAACATGAGTTTATTATCATACTTGTTACTATCCCAATCATACAGGTGACAGTCAATGACAAGTAGACTGGAAACGTGACTGACATCCATCAGGCAGGTCTTTGAAGAGGGCTTGGACTTTCTGATATTTGTGTCACGGGTATTTGATATCCTATGCAAAAATGAGGCCCAGCTGTTATCCCTAGAACTCAACAAGCTAATGTGTCATTGAACCTGTCTAAAGTTTTCACTTCTTCATCATGGCCAAACTCTTACACTCATCCACCCCTCTCTGCAAGCCTTGGAAGAACCTTCTTGTCATATTTTCTTCTCTTTTTCTTCATCTCCATTCCTCACTGCACTTCAAAGAGATGAATTCACAGTCAAATTATCTTGACAGTTTCAAGCAAGTATTTTGACCCATCTTGATGAAGTAGGTAAAAAAAAAAAAAAAGGTGAATAGGTAGACACTATGATCTGTAGCTACCTCAGGCAAACTATTCTACCTGCTCTAATCAAAATTCAAATTACTAGATGTGGGAGTGAATGCAAGATGCAAATCCACAGAATCCCATCTACTACTTAAAAAAAGCATGCATTTTCATCTTGGAAAAAAAAGTAATTCCTTCTTTTTAGAACAGGTTAATTTTCTCTGTGTCATGGTTCAATCCCAGCCAGCAACAGCTACTTGCTCATTTCCCCACCAGAGGGGTTGGGGAGATAATTGGAAGAGTAAAAGCTGGAAAACTCATGGGTTGAGATAAACAGTTCAATCGATAAAGCAAGAGCCATGCGCTCAAACAAAGCCAGTAAAGGAATTAATTCAGTGCTTCCTATGAGCAGGCAGGTGTTTGCCATCCCCAGGGAAGCAGGGCGCCATCACACAGAATGGTTACCTGGGAAGACAAATGCCATCACTCCGAACCTCCCCCACTTTCTCCTTCATCCCCTCAGCTCCCTCAGCACGATGGCAGCATGGAAAGTAGGAAAAACCTTGGCTTTGTGTGAGCTCTGCTNCAATCGATAAAGCAAGAGCCATGCGCTCAAACAAAGCCAGTAAAGGAATTAATTCAGTGCTTCCTATGAGCAGGCAGGTGTTTGCCATCCCCAGGGAAGCAGGGCGCCATCACACAGAATGGTTACCTGGGAAGACAAATGCCATCACTCCGAACCTCCCCCACTTTCTCCTTCATCCCCTCAGCTCCCTCAGCACGATGGCAGCATGGAAAGTAGGAAAAACCTTGGCTTTGTGTGAGCTCTGCTCAGCAATAACAAAAACATCTCTATTACCAGCACTGTTTTCAGCACAAATCCAAAACACAGTCCCATACCAGCCACTGTGATGAAAACTACCCCAGCCAAATCCAGCACACTCTGCCACATAGCCTTGTAAATTCTCAGGCTGACTAACACCCAATCTGTGAAGCATGGCCATTGAATATATTCTACTGGCTGCATTTCTCAATGGGATGGGCTTGCTGAGAGCCTGCTGGCAAATCATCAGCCCAAGTGATTCTGCCTACTAGCTAGCTTCCACCTGCTTCCATAAGCAGGCAAACTGCTTCAGTACCATATGGATATAGACTTTGAATTGCACTGAGAACTTTCAGGATAACAGTAAGATAACCAGTATTTGAAATGGTATTAATACAGGTTGCCTAATTTAGAGATGGCAGACAATGCATAAATCAAACCTAAACACTGGTTCAGGAAAGTGACTGATGTTGTCCTTTGAAAGATAAACCTCCAGGGATGAAGGGACACTCTTCAGCCCTTATTAGCATAAAAAGAAATACTGCCTTTTGTATCTGGAGAATCCTGGAGCAGAGCTGCATTTTGCTCCTAGCACTGATCTCCTAAATGACATGAAAATTATCAGCAGGGGTGGATTATGTCTACAGAAATCAACCATAATACTGCCTATAGAAACACATTTTTCTCTCTTTATTTATATTTGCTAGCGCTTTTCAAAAACTGATGGACAAATTGGCTTAGCAATCACTGTCCCTGCTCATTGTGTCTTAATGGAGGCTGACAGTTGAAGTGATTTAGCTTTTGTTACAGCGTAAAGGCATTTCCTTATTTCCTTTTCCTTCAAGGGGATAATAGACCTTGTCATACGCCATTATATGTTTTGATTACAAAAAAAATAAATATGTCACTACCCCTATCCCTTTTTCTTTGACACAAACACAAGCCAATATTTACAGGTCATAAATATCTTGGAGGACACTTCTGGGTTTCACAAGCTCATACAGACAATACTTAAGATCTCTGATGCAAATGTAGCACTCAGGAAAAGAAAACAGGAGGTGGTCAGGTGAGATCTTTTTCAGACGTGTCCAAACTTGTGGTTGCACTATTTTATTCACCTTTATCACCAAAAAGGCAGGTAAGATAGATTGTCCTGAGTAATTTTTTTATTATTCTTTATTTGTTACTTCAGGAATTGTGTGTCTCTAGACAAGTCATATTAAGGGCTTCTTCTCTTGTCTGAATCACTCTGTTTCATCTACACCTTCTCTACTTTTTGAGTCAGCCACCAATTAAGACTCTCATTTACTTGTAACTTTTGACTTTTATTTTTGGAATTTAAATTCCCCCTGAGTGAAAAGGGAGACCAGATATTTTCTAAGGTTCAGATACAGTAAACAGTTTTCAGATCACATAGTACATTACCTTCTCTGTACTATGCCTCTGCAATGTGTAAAATACTTCTCATGGGACAATTTGGGTTGGCATCTTATGATTCAGTTGAGGAAACTGAAGCTCCTGTGCTGACAAGTCTTCAGGAACTCATGGAAAAGCTGTTGCTGCTGCTACAGCTGAATATCTAAAGACTATATACTTACTGCTTGCTTTTAACCATACCCACTCAAATTCTCTGTCCAGGTCACCTTTCCTGTTTGTTTGGTATATCTTGCAAGGTTCTCATGTCTTTATTAGTAGATGAAGGCAATTACCAGGGATCCTGGTCTCCACAATACCTAGGGTATTTTAAAAATTCTGTCATTAACAGATTTTAATGCAATCAATAGAGAATAGTATTCTGAATATTGTGTTCTCTCCTCTGGGTCTTATTAAATGGCATGAAGATTCCAACTTTAAATTACAAATTTATCTTGTGAAGGGAAAGGAGTTACAATAATACAATTAAAGAATGTTAGCTCCTGAATTAATTTAAAAGAGCACAATAAAATTTCAATTTTCAAAATTAAAAGCTGATATGTATATATGGATTATTACGTTGTCATAAATTCTGAGATCATAGGTTGCCTTAACAATACCTTTACAGTACTCAGCTAAGGTTGCAGAAATCATGTTCTGTAGGCTCAAAAAGACAATTAAGGTTTATTTGGAGCAAGCGTTATTAGTTGTGATGGTGCATTAGTAATTACGTGCATTCTGAGAGTGGAGTGGGTAGAGACAAGCTTTGCATTGCACTTAGCCTGATGTTGAGGTGCGGTATCCCATCACTAGCCTTTCCTACAGGTATCCTTTGCTACAGGTGTACGTTGGCTCTCTTTAACAACCCACATTTAATAATATCATGTGTCTACTTGTCAACTTCAGTCAGAAAAAAATTAAAAACCCACATAGGAATGATCTAATGTGCTCATTTCTCTTGGTAGTCTTGTGATCATTATAAGAGTGGCCTAATGTCTTGCCTTTTGACCCTTCTTAGTCTTGACATGAAAATTTTTCTTACAGAATTTTAGTGGAAGATAGATAATTTCTGTCTTCCTAGGGCACAGACACTGTTCTTGGAAAAATCTACTTATAGTTAAAACCTAGCCTTTTATGCATGTGCTTTCATGACAAATGGTATAATGAACACACAGAAGCACCAAATTAATATATACCATTGACAGTAGTACTCAGAACTCTTCTTTCTACCTGGTCGTGGAAAGAAACTGATACATGACTGGCATTTTTCTCTCCTCTCTGTTGCCTCTGCTTGTGAGAACTAAAGTAAAAGGTAGCTCTCTGTAGTAATGCCAACAGTTTTAAAGACTTTTCCGGATCTTCATATTCCTCAATAAAGTCCCTGAGAGAGCTGTTCCTGTGGACAAGACCATAAACTCTTTTCCAATGTGTCATGTGTATATTTGATCAACATGAAGCAAGCACTTGGCAAAGCTGCCAGTTAGAGAATTAGATACAGTTATGTTAGCAAATAGTGTGGTACAATAGGAGTGGATATTGGAATGGTGCTAAATACCTGGAATCCACACTATTCCCTTGACAGCGGGTCCTTTTCAGACTAGATGTATCTAGTCTTTTCTTGTAGCCTGAGTACCCATTTGTAGCTGAAGCACTGTAGGTGTTCTGCTAGAGCCTGTTGTCTGGTTTACCTCAGTCTGACAGGAAGCCATTCAATGAGCTGTATATAAGAATGCAGTAAGTGGGGACACCCAGGAAATATAAACCAAAGCCTTATCCTGACTGGAACTAAAGAAATAGCTTTGAGACACTACTGTTCTTCAGTTAATACTGTCAGAGTTTGTGATATTTACAATTATACTAATTTCCTAGGAACAATTAAAATTATGTCCTTCTAATAGCATGACAACTGCTTAATTCTTAATGTTTACCCACTTCTTGTCTTTTGGATAAATGTCATTTTCTTCTAAGTGTCCTTATTGGAAATCCACAATGTTGTCAATTCTCATAAAGTTAGCACAGACAGGTAAAAGCAGTCTTAGAAGACAACTTTTCCATTCAGTAAGCAGTGTCCTTCTTTTAGATTTAATGAAAAGCAGATATTTCTTCCAAGGAAAGTATCATTCAAATGAGACAGAAAGCAAATGGAAGCTTTAAGTGGAATCTTGAAGTGTTTCATTCAAGATTATTTTTCATTTTTCCTTGAATGTCTCACCAATTCTAGACAGTCTATTAAAATTAGCTTCATAATAAAGATCAGCATTTGTTGAAGAATACAGAGAGCTACCTCAACTCGTGATTTCTATATTTGTGTTTTAACAGTTTGTCTTGATATGCACCAGAGTTGACTTCAGCTCTTTTGTAGATGTTCATATAAGCAAGATATTTTGTGTTCACAAGCACAAAACTACTGATTTAAGTAGTGCTTATAATTTTGTTTTCTTTGCTGAAGACATCAGCTAAAGCCCATTTTCTAAACTTTTAGTGACTTCCAAGGTTTAATAAAACAGGTGAACTTTTCTAGAGAGGTGCCTAGTTGAAATAGGAATAACAGAGAAATCACATTCCATCCTAACAGCGCTGATATGTGAGACTGTACCTATCCTAGAGGATACTCTACCAAGTGCTAGGTTTGAAATGTCTCCCAGGACAAGAAGTGAAAGACTCACTTTTCCCTGGCTAACAGCTGCATGCTTGCCACAGAGGAACTGGACTACCTAGGATTTTTCTCCTATAATCCAGAATGGTACTACATGATCAATAACTAAAAATTGAGGCGTAAAATTGTTCTGCTGCTACATTAGTTAATGTTGAAGTGGTACATTGCGGTGCTCTTCTAGTTCAACAGCTCCAAATACTTTTGAGCTACCATTCTGTAGTTGTAATTGTTTTCAGTGACAGTCATGTTGGAAAATCCAGCTGAGATAAAGGGAATAACACAATATTGCCTTCACTTCAGACTGTCATTTCTATTTCTCCTCTCTGATTCCTTGAGGTGATTCTGGCTCAAAAACTTTTGCAAACTCACTTGTCTGTGATTATTTTTCAGAGCATACACATATGTTTTGTTCTTGTTTTTTTTAACTCACACACAAAAATTAGATCAAAAAATGATCCCTGGCATACTAAACAAATTGCTTATTGATCTATGAATTGTTGTGTATGATTTCAGCTTATCCAACAATCTTCAGAACAAATAGAAAGATAGCAGATTGGTGTCAGTGTTGTATAAATTCAGAAAGATTAGTTAAAAGGATTGTATAGATAATGGCCAAAACAGAAATTTAATTTTTGAAAATTTACCACAAGTTGATGAAGAAGGATGAAATTACCTAGTAAAAAAAGAAGACAAAAGATGCAGAACACATAATATTGCTCTGAGTAGGTAGAGAGTTCCACTCAAAACCCTGAAGTTATACAACTTACCAGAAGTAAAATTGTCAGAATGTTCTTGATTTCATTGCAGAGCATAGGCTTTAACCCTGTTGGGGTGCTACAGGTAAGCAGGAATATTATTTTGTTGGCACCTGTCTCCTCTCTTGTCATGACAGCTTTGCATCTTGCACCTTGTTGATTTACTAGGGATCTCTTCTGTCCGTTAAAACTCATTCAAATTCTGATTTCATTTTTGCTGTCTCTGTGTCATTCTAACATTAGTCGAATTCCTGTTAAAAAAAGCCACACATCAACAAGCTAGGTGTTTTCAGATTTTCAGGCAGAAAATCCGATTCCAAAATAAAGTCACTTACTTATGGCTGCAGAAAGTCAGCCTTGGAGTTAGATGATCAGCATTATCTAGAAACAGATGAAATAGATGAAATTCTAGCATGAACTAGAATTTGGAATTATGGGACAGATCCTCACCTGCAGTCAGTAGAGTTGCAACAATGCATACAGGCTGAAAAGTGTCTGAATTTCCAGTTCTGCCACTAGACATTGACTTGTAAATAATGAACATTCCCATGACACTAAGTCAAGTTTTAATAGAAGTTTGATGAAAAAAGTTGCCAAGAGTATAAGTTTTTGATTCAGCTGAAAACTATAGTTAAGTTCTATACATACAAATAAACAATGAAAGTGATAGTAGGGTTGTCTGCACGCTTTCCCCACTGGGAGAAACACTGTGCCTAAAAAACAAAGAGAAAAAACAAAAGCAAGTACTCTTGCTAAGATATTTGCATATTGTTATTAAACAGCCAACCTTTACATAATGAAGGGCATATTTACAGTGCTACTCAAATTGAATGCTCTAAGGCTGTTTTATGATATTAAAATATTTATAAATAGGCTTTAATTCAGCTTCGCCTCTGCCAGAAATTCAATGGAAATCCTAATTACCATTTCTCTGTGCAGATGAAAGGCAATCATACGTATGTATTGACATTCAGCTAACACCATTCACTAAAAGGTTCAATAGTTTAGCATGACCGCCAAATCATTAAATAAGGGCATAGGCTGGTTTTATAAATAATGCTGACTGTATTCACACTGTTGTAGGACACACTCGAGTTGTACCATGTGGTTAAATGAAATTGCCTATACCCGCTCTATAACTGTCAGGCTTGAGATCAAATAGAAAGGTAGAAATTAATTTTTAAGCTTGTCATCCAGAGTATCTTTCACAAGCCGTAAGTTCAGTAAATATGAATATATTCATAATTTAAACACAGTATTCCCTGATGCTACTGATTATGCTGCACTCAGGTTCAGGTCTTTGTCTTTAATTCATTGAAACATTCTCTGCACTTACCTTAGAAAATGAATAATCATATTGTGAGACTGATGGGTAATGGGATGCACTGACAAATTTAATTTGTTCATGAGCCCAATCTTTTGTGTCTGCTGGGCATGTTTCATTTTGACATATTTGCTGTCCAAAAACCTTTTCACAGTTACTGCTAGGCCTGCATTTTATGGAAAGAGGAAAAGGCATAATAGAGAATTATCATAAACTATCTTTTGGAATCCATACAGCCAGAAAAGAAAAAAAAAACACTGCCATCCCTTGTGTTCTTATAATTGGTCCCTCACCTCAGGCCAATAATCTCTTGGATACTCAGGGCTTCCCCAAAATTAACTTGCTAAGTTTCTTACAAAGCTAACATGCTATAAGCTGTTACAAGTCCTTTAGGTGATCTGTACAACAATCCTTTTCTTTGTTTGATTGTGCTTTTTATACAGACTGAATTAATTCAAAGAGATTGAAATTACAGGATTTTGATCATTATTCAAGTCAGTGAGTAGATAATTTGCTTTAAACTTTTAAAATTCTATTGCTACTGTTGCATTCCAGTTTTTCCTATTTTATACACACACATATATATTATATATATATAATTTTTTTTTTTCTATAAGGCATTTCTTGTGTATGGCATTTGTCTTTGCTGATGCAGGAGGACATGGTAATCATACAAGAATTGATGTAGATAATTTAGGAAGCTGAATCTATAGCCATTAAAGTCCTTAATTGTCACCTCTATTTTTTGGAAAATTATTCTATGTTTTTATTTATTGTGTAATGATTGTTTTAGAAATTATGGCAACTTGCATTTGAAAGAAAATTGAAATGCCACAAAAACCTTGAGTTTATTTTTCATTCTCTTCTAAATCTAAGCAAAGTTACTCTAGGCTCAACCTCATGCAAGTCTTTCCAAACCACGGAGAAAGGTCTCTAATTAGAAAAAAACAAAAAAAACCCCTGTTATTAATAAATCAAAGAGACTGTTTCCAATCACCAGATTCTTTATCTTTCTGAAACAATTTTGTCTTCTCCTTTTTGTACCCAGATTTTATTCAGGGGATGGAAGACAAACACAGTTTTTACCTGTTTAGCAAGTCATCCAAATTCCTCCCCTTAAATGGAATCTATAATTGAAATAATTTTTTTAGTAATGACTTATTTTCTCTACCATAGGAGGATGTTACAGCCAGTTTGATTGACTTTGCTAGTCAATGAAGTGAATGTTTGGAATTTGACAGTTTACTTCTACCAGTTTGGTGGTTTGATATGCTTTAACACTATGAGAGCAAGCATACTAAATTTTTTATTAGTATTTAATATATATGCTTTTAGTACAGCAATAAATTAAGTCATTATATAGGTTTTCATAACTTCATGATTAAATAGAAAATATTTTTACTTTTTTTTAAATCTAAGAGGTTTTTAATAGTTACATTCCATCTGTCTTGAAACACTACTGGGGATTTTTGGCAATAGAATCAACAGAACTCTGGAAATAGTTCACACAAAGAATAGCACAGATTTGGTATCAGAGTCATCAATAAAGTTTAATGGAGACAAAAACTTCCTTTTACATTCTTTGCCAAGACAATACAAATATAGGAGAGCAAATGATTCTTCTTTCATGTTTCTTCCACTCTCACATATCATCAGTAATACGCAAGATGGAAGGAACACACATAGGACTTGGAATCTAGCCTGGTTATGAAGACCTGACAGAAAAAATATTTTGTCTTCTGAAGTGAGCCAATTTGTTCTGACCTCCTTGACAGAGAGCAGATTTGATACCCCACAATCTCACTGTGGGTGTTACCTTCCAACCATACCCACCCATAAGTTTACACTGCCATCAGTTTTGAAATATGGTGCTGTGAGAACAATTTACAGTGTTTGACAGGGTGCCACAAGCCATCGTAGCCTCTTTTTAGATTTGCAGCTCAGAGGAAATGAGTTCTTAGCACTCTTACCACACTGTAGAAGCCTTGCTTTGAAGGACAAAAGCGTGTCACAACAGTACATGAGTAATGTAGAAATAATCCGTGAGTTCTTATGCTAGAGAAAGGAACTGGGGATCGCAAAGCCAAGAGGGCAGCCTGTGACCCAGACAGCATCTGAGGGCACTTCAGAGAAGCACCTGAAAATGCAGAGGATTAGAGATACTTTGGAGTATGGATTAAAACACTTCTCTTTTTGCTATCTTTTTTCCTCTTTTTAAAAGTATTAACCTTTCAAAGGCATAAGGAAGAAAGAACATTGAAATTTACTAATCAAGAAATTATTTTAACATTTTTAGAGGGGAGAGTTATTTACTGATCCACACTACTTTGAAGTCTTAAAAGATAAGTTTGAAATCTTGGTGAAATGGCTCATGTTTGCATTAATTGGGTGTTTCTTCCCTGTCTGGAACTCAGAGTTACAGAGCTGCAGAACTTGAAAATAAGAGTTCAGAATTACAGAGCTTGAAAATAAGCAGTATAGAAAATAAGGTTAGTATGCATACTTCACAATATAAAGATCAGATTTGTGCCAAGGACAGGACAAGGACTCAGACAGACCTTTGGTTTTTGAGGGATAGGAGAGTATTTGCATAGCAGTGCAGCAGCAGTGAAAAAAAAAATCTCAGACTGATTCAGTCTGAGATGCTGGAAAAATTATTTATTTAGTCACAGACTGTTCATAGAAAGGGGAAATAGTATTAACTGCTACATGTGGCTCTCCTGGTTAACTTGCAGCTTATAAGCACTTTGAGATAACACTCGATTAAAAAATGTTTCAGAAAGAAAAAAGTATGATATATGTAAGACTTCAATGTGTTTGTCCCAGATTTTCAGTAATTAAAACTGGCAGTATATTTACTGTATGAGCATTGATAGAACTGCTCCTGTGTATAATTGAAAAGGAAGAAGCAACTTTGCCTGACAAATGCCTTAATAAGTCGCTTTCATTCCACATTGTGTCTGATTTGTAATGTAATGTCTATCATTACAACGTAAGTAACTAATTGGTATCTGTGCAGAGATGTCTCTATTGGTGCATTAGAGATCTAGAAGAAAAGATCCTATTTGCAAAAAACCAATAAAAATACCAATGGAAATACTTGTTTTTAATACCATACTGAATGTAGCCAGAACAAATGAAGAGTCTTGATGTGATTTAATATTATGCCAACAGTGAACACTACTGTAAATTATTTTTGCAACCTGCTCTCAGAGTCCCAAATTGCCTTTTTACTGTCTGCATTCCTAATGATGGTTGATACATCCCAGGGAAAAAAAGAATACTTATGTCTTTTATCTTGATTTAACTACTGGGCTGGGTTCTTTATATATTCAAGAGCAACAAGAACAAAAAAATATATATTCTGCTTTTGCAATGTCAAAATGCAAATACATTCTAAGAAAAGTAGAAATCACTGATCATGAGGAGAAAGTTTTTATAGTGGCAATTTAACCTGACTGTTATTTACACTATAAAACTGTCCCTATGTCTGAAGCTGTGTTTACTAGAAAGATCAGACAAGATTTCTTGCCATATTAGTTGGCTTTAAGGAAAGCAAGCTGACAAAGTCACAAACTATGCTGTGAATAGAACAGAAAGCTAAAGTTTTTTTAATACTTATGAGTTTGTAATATTAAGCTATTTCTTTTCATTTCTAAATGTAGAAGTTTGAAGAAATAAATAATATTATTCACAAGGAGACTAAAACAACTGTAGTCTCTCTGTCAATTTGCTGACCTAAATTTTTTTTCATTTACATAATGATCAACTCTGCAATGTGCTGTGCCAGTTGTACCTTGTAGATATATATCATGGTGTTCTAAATGTCTGGCATGGGAAGAATGTGATGAACACTTAAATTTTGCACATCATAATATACAGGTCTGTAGACTTTGAACTGGAATTTAGCAGTAACAGCTGAGAGACTTATGCACTATAAACAAATTTTTTTTTTAATTAATCACAACTACTTAAAGGCATATTTTCAGCTGATTAAGTGACTTTTTGTGATGGAAGGTGCTTCTGACTGCAGACAAAAGCAGTCTGAATTGCTTGCATGAAGCAGGGAACCATTCTGGAGACAAACCCCTGATGAATATACTGGTGTGTGCACAAAATGCAACATATCCTAAGCAAAGATACTAACTCTGATGTACTATTAGTAGAACAGTGGAGTGATACACCAAGGCTAATTCTCATTTCTTTGTATAAATAGTGTGATTCTAGCAGTGAAACAACACAGGCCTACTGCAATTCAGGGCTCTCTCTAGAATGTTTGAATGGTGATTAGTGATTCTATGACTTTACTTCATGGTAGGTGAATGTTCCAAGAGAAGTGAATGCAATGTGGATTGTGCTGCACCCTTTGCAGACAAGTCCCAAATATATGGCACTGTAAACATTTATCTGCATATAGCTTCATCAATCTGGCTTTGAGATTTTGAGATCAGTGCTTGTGGCAAGCCTGACTTCTGGACGTGAAAAAGTTTATCTGTCAAACCAATATGACACAATCCTAAATTATGCTTTTGTCATGATTCAGTAATAAAACAGACATGATTATTCACATTAGGAATCTACTTCCAGGTTACACATAATAGAAGCCTTTAAAGTCAGCTCTACAGCTGAACTTAACCTCTGGGTAAAGCTGAACCAGCTACAGGCTGCCCTCAGACTGTGACACTGTCACCTTCAGAGAACCTCTGGGAGGGATCCTAAGCAAAGTCTTCCCTGGCTAGTAATCAGAGCCCTTAGTTACAATCCTTTCCACATTTACTCAAGATGAAGTCCAAACCCATAGCAGAGAGAACAGCAACATGTATAGCAGTGAGCTAACCCCAGGGCAGAAGTGGATTGAAACAGTGCTGAGATTTGATCTAGAAATAAACCTTTTAGATTCTATGAGGCCTTTTCTCCTTCTCTGTCAAAACAAGGTCATTCTCGTTCATACATTTTCCAGTGCCTACTCCTAAAATTTGGTGAGTAATGGGGCTTTTCACCAGAAAGAAACTTTTCTTTTAACAGCTGCACTTATAGAATGGGCCTCGGCCCTCTTACATCTGATTGTTATTCTGACAATGTTCAGTATGTCTGCTTCGGGTATGTCACTCTCCTTTGTGATTTCAAAGATATTTTACCATTCACTGATGCCCTTGACAATAAAATTCCTCCCCTCAGAAGCTGTGAGTGAAGAATGATTTAGTATAAAGGACTGCAAATACAGTATATATTACATATCTCCTGAAAATGACATTAAAAAATAAATCAAGTTGGAAAAATCTATCACTCTGAAGTTAGGAAATGCCAGAATTAATGTTTCCAGCGCAACATTTATTCAGATCCACTCTGCATATGCCTTTCTGATAGTTTTTAATTACAAAACCAAATGTTTCCCACAGGTCTCCTCCCTCCCCCTTGGTGTATTTAGTGCAGCAGTTGGCTAATACTTACTGAATGGTAGCCATTCAATAGTGCCTTTCATCTTCAGCATTTATTACACAGATTCACATGCTTTATTTACTAAATGCCATCTTGTACTTTCACTGAATATAAAGGCCAATCTACTGTATTATTAATGATGTGTCTTATTTCTTAGCAGACATTAATATTAATATCGGCTGTGTGAAGAGAGTTGCAGTTGTTTTACACAAGGAAAACAAAGGTACAGGTGTGCTATTCTGAATTAGCCTTGGGTGTTAAACTCAAGAAAAAAAGTGGTATTCCCAAATGTTTAATGTTTGATATCAGTTTGTCTGTTACTGATACACCTGCTGTAGTTGCCAGTAAGCCACTCTTCAGCACATCAGTGAGCTCAGGTGGCTAGGGCATGGTGATAGGAGCACCAAGGCTGTGGGCTTGAGCCTTGTACAGACTATTCATCTAAGAGTTGGACTTGATGATTGTGATGGATCCCTTCCAGCTCAGAATTCTGTGATCTCTTTGCAAAGAGACAAAGTATTAAATTAGGTATCCTTAAAATGAGGGTGCATTTGGAAGAGAGGGAAACTTTGTTCTTTGCAGCGTAAAGGGTCCAGCTGACCTGCTAATAGTCAAGCCTCCTTCCCAGAGGTAATCATCACAATGAAATGTCAGACAGCCCATGTCGATAAATTATGCCAAGAGGGAAGGAGGAAGGGAGGAACAAAGGGAAGGGAGAGAGGGAAGGAGGGAGGAAAGGAGGAATGAAGGGAAGGGATGGAGGAACAAAGGAAGGACAAAGGAAAGCTCTGTCTGAAGATCTTCCAGCCCATAAAGGAACAAAAAGGAGTGTTATCACAGGGATTTCAATTAGAACAAAGAATTGTTAACTTTGTAAACGTACATAAAGTTCTTCTCATGTAGTGTGTATACAATGCGAAAAATCATAATATTTTCCTTCTGTTACAAGAGAAGGATTTTGTGTCAGCAAAATTGTGAAACTGCAAGCATATGTGCATGAGGAACTATTGATTTTCTTTTGAAGCAGTTTGTCAAAATAACATCCTAGAGGCTTCAGAGAGGGAGGGGAAGTGTCACAGTGCGTCACCCCCACCCTTGGGCCATGTTATGAACTCAGATAAGGAGCTAAAAATCTGAGACTTCATGAAGAAAATCAGAATGATAATTGTAGCAGTGAACTGAGGATAATTTTTTAAACATCATTGAAGAGTGTGATTGAAGACCGGGATGAAAATGTTCTTGTTTTACATACAATCACAATTTAAAGGTGAAGCTTTTCTGCATTCATTCCTGACTAGTCTGCCCTTTTGGATCTCAAATGTGCAGTGAATTGTGTGACCTCAGGAAGCTATTTAGAATTATTGGCTAATCTTAATAGCAGGTTCAAAGCATGGGATTCAGCACCACAAAAATTTATTCATCTGTCTTGTGTGGTACCACCCAATGTTTAGTGATTATAAAATGAAATTCAACTTCCTAGAAACCTCAGCTTCCCTCTGTCTGTGTTCTTGGTACTACTCTAGAATTCTGGTGCTTAATTTTTCATTCATGGAGTCTCCCTTTCTTTAGCTACAAGCCAGGTTGTAGGTCTCAGTGAGATCAAAGGAAAACTTCAAAGTAGCTGACTCCTAATTTTTTTCAAGAATTGGTAAATGAGACTGTATGATATTGTTCACTGTGCAGCCTGTTTGCCACAGGTCTAACTGGATTTACAATTCTCTGTGACCATATATAAATCAGTGTGATAGCACTTAAAATGTGACAATACACTACTATAGGCATCTTGTATCCTTTCCATTCCTAGATATAACATACTTGAGGTTTTGGTCTTTAAAGGCAAACACAGTTAACTAAGCCAATTAACAGTTAACATGAACATTTGTGCCATTTTATACATGGGATATTGTAAAAAGTGAGGGTCGGAATATTTTAACTCTCCACTGCAAAGTGCCCAATTCAATACCAAGTACATTGCTCCTGGAGGGAATGTTCCCTTAGCTGCGCTTCATGTTTTCCTATAAAACACTGGTGACACCTACAGAGACCAAAACTCAGCTTGCTCTGGAAGCAGTTCCTGCAGTCAGGTGTCAAACTGAATGTGATCTGCCTCGGCCCTAGCACAGGGATTGCCACTTTCTATATCCTTGGAAAACATTTAATCTGTCAATGATGAGCTATGAACAAACCATGATAGCCACTGTCAAGGGGAGGGGAAAACAGTAGAGATTGTTAATTGAAACAATTGAATTGTAGAGTAGTTAATTGAAAGGTGTGCTGAAAGGTGATTAAACACTAACCTTAGGTTCTTTTAATTTCCCATAGCAGGGACTTTAAGTTGTGTGAACTTAAAAAGGCATACGAGGTTAAGAACCCAACAGAACCACATCTGTTCTCATCTCAAAAATTAATCTAGAATTGAAGTTTCCTTATTTACTCCAGTTTAAAGGAACATTTTTCCCTTTCAGGGGCAGCAAAAAAGCAGCATTTTCTACAGTTTTTAAAGATATAAGACTTAATTTTACTTTATTTCTGAGAAAATTCCCATATTTGCATTGCTGATATATTTTTAAATTATTTTCCTGTGCTTGCCATGTTTCCTAAATCTGTTGCTTCTTTTAGGCTATTACAAAGTGTACCTACTTTTAGCTGGTTTTAGTCTCAGAGGCAGCACAGGTAAAAAGTTACTTGCTAAAACTGAGTAAAAAAATCAGATATGGATGAAAGGAAATGTAAAGGGCAAGAAGAAATGAAGTACACTCTAAGTGCCATCTAGTAGTTAGTTACAATATGTATTTGATGTTCAGGCTTCATCAGAATTTTACCAGGTATTTTATTGTTAAGTCACTTCTGGGTAAATTGCAAAAGCTTTGTCTTGCATTTACATGAGCAAAATTGTAGCATTCAATATAAAAGTTCATACATGCCTAATGATTTGATGTTCTTTGCATTTCAAAACTGAATGTTTCCATAGAGGTACTTTAAAAAAAACAAACATATTTTGCAGGAGAAAATAACAAATACTTGCTAAAAATCAAACCTTGAAAAGATTTCAGATGCACCGCAAAGCTTGAAGCAGTGCTAGTACCTCCCTACTTTGCAAATGAAGGACAATGTGCATATCCTTCCAATGGAGGCATGAAGTGATTAATGCTTATGGAGTGGTCAGAGAGCATATTTTCCTGTGCTCTTATCTACATAGCTGATTTTTATCCAAGACTGAAAAAAGTACATCATTGCACTTCAGTGTACGTTGAGTGTACTCCCAAGGCACAAATACATCATTTCAACAGCATTCCATTTTCATTCAAAAAATGGAATGAGATTGAATTATGCAGTCAGGTCCCATAGTTCTTGGTAACTTTTCTCTTAGAAATGCTTTCTCTTATTCAAAGTCTTGTCTTTTCATGATTAAATAATACAGTCATTTGTAGCCATAGGATGCCTGTCTTCAGGGACACAGCAGAATATCTACAATAGTTTCACCAGCTAGCAAACCTAAATACATCTGTGCCAGGGAAAAAAATTGCTGCACACTTGAGCTGTTACAGACAGAACAAATGTTCCCTAATTTTCTGTTGGAGGATTTGCAGTTTTTCCACTTGAGATGATGATGCTGAAATGAGGATTTTCACTTTTTGAATATGACATAATTTATGAGGAAGACATGCAGCAAATATTTCAGCCGGAGTAGGTTTAAAATTAGCCCAAGCTCAAAAGGTTTAAAAAGTAGCTTCTGTCTTTTTGGAAATTGTTTAACTGTGTGGGCTTGAATGTGTCAATGAAGAATGAATGACCACCTTGAAAAAGGGCTTTGGGAAAGGGCTTTGCGTGGGAAGAGGCTTCTGTTTCCTCTGATCAGAAAGGGTCTGATCTATGTTGTTTACAGTGTGACCACCAAAGGGCAAATTTTGTCAGGAACATGCAGGATTAACAGTCTAGGACCAACTCTTAGCAACTAAATGTGTGCATCCTCTGCGATGTCATTAAAGGGTTGTTGTTTTTTTCATAGCAGAAAGTTTTACCAGAAAGAACATTAACAAAGCATTCACAGTCCCTGAAGCTGTTTACCTAAATTCAGCCTAATGAACTCCAAGGTTGTACCCGTTGTACTGAGGACAAGGCTAAAATTACCTCAGTTTCTAGGGAAAAATCATATTTTTTACAGACAGCAGGTAAAAAGGTGAGCTGTTAGGGATTTTTTTGTTTTCCCCTTAGAGATACCCATTGACATTGTGTTATCTCCATCAGATGATCTCCAGCAGTTGGGCAGGGGTGACCTTAGCAGAGAAGTAAGCAACATATCAGAAGTGACTCATTGATTTTATGAAGCATTTCCCTTCCCAGTTGTGACCCATCAGCATAGGAGCTTTTAGAAAAAGGAGATTAGAATTAATTTTTCAAGACAGAGTCAGATGACAGAAAGCATCCTGCCTCTCTTGGTTAAAATGTGATGTGTTCTACAACCCATTTAGAATAACTCACAACATTCACGAAGTGGTTAGTGATTTTTTTTTAATTTTGTATGAAACAAGAAGAGTTATAAGCTAGGTTAAGTGAAGTGCAGAGTGGTCAGATACCACAACAATGACTGTGAAAAACAGAGAAAGGAAGTAGAAGCTTACCAGAAGATTAGGTAGAATCAGTCTCTAAGGAAAATGTTTAATAAAACTACTGGATCATCCTCTGCACTGTATGGAGGCTCCAAAGAGCCTCTTCGGAGCAATGGCTTTCATAAGGTACACTACATCTAGCAAACAACATGTGAGATCATATAGATTTTCTGGACCTGTAAGCACTCCAGATGAGTCACAAACCATGGTTGTTGGGGGGGGTGGGTTTCCCTTGACTATTTTAAATATTGAACAATTAAAAACCTGAAAACTATGAGTTATCTTCATTAGTACTAGGGAAGAAGATCTTCCTTGGACCTTTCTTACCCAACTAGTATATTGTTAGCATATATATTGGAATAAACTGGATATTACCATGTCTCTAAATGTATAATATGTTAGCTAGTGACACGTATTTCATGGAAGCCTGTAAATTAACAGCTATTGAGGCAAAGACTGTAAGTATAAACAGTATGTTCTGTGCATGAATATATACTCTTCATCTCAGAAAAAAGGACTATCCCAACAGGACAGAAACCAGAACTGAGAGGATATAGTATATCATGGGTGACTGCAAAGTCTGTGAAAAATGCTCTGACAGCATTTTCCCCTTCAGCATTGTGATTGTCCCACTCCTGGAGAAGGCCCTACCCACAGTTTTCCATATATCAAGTATTTCAACATGTCTCACTTAAGTTTGGAGAATGCAATTCTCATTTCATCTAGTGAAGTGATGTCAGCAGCAACCCGTCGAAAGCTGGGTATTATTCACTTCTAAGACTTCTGTAAAAACTTGCCTTTAAAATGCTAAACCAACCTCGAGGTTTGCATATCTGCCCTAAAATTTATCATCTCCTAAATCTGAAAAAAGTGTCTCTGTGGGTGAGCCCTAATTCTCCCTGACAGGATGTGCCAAATAACTCTTCTGATTCTTCCAATAGAGAATTTCAATTACATTCCTACATAACAGCTTAATAAGCAAGGGTATAGTAACTTCTGCATACTTGCTGCATCTTCACTAACATTCAGAATATCATTATTTCCTGGTCTTCTTAAATGAAGAGTTCTTATCTATCACTGCTTATTCTTGTGCTGTCATAGACAAGTCACACAGTGGCTTTAGAAAGCTGTGACAGATTTGAAAGTACTGATGGGATTCTGCTGCAACACCATTTTTGAAAGGACTCTGTTCCAAGTCAGTGCTTTCTTCCTCCAGTGTTGCCCAGCATCAGTGCATGAATTCTTCTGCCTCCCTGCTACGTAGCAGGCAGATTTTTATAATTCATTTTATTATTCTCTTGCATCTGAAACAAATAATAGATGTGTTTTTTCCATTCCATGAATTAGAGCACAGATAACTGGTTTATAAACTTCCAGTATATGTTTAAAAGTTATTTGGATATAATTCTTACCTTTGAAGGCAATGGGCCAACACTCTGAACGTCATTTGTGGTTGTGTATTTTGTTAGGGAGGGGAGTCCCTTTTTTCTTATGCTTAATATAAAGATACTAAAGTTACTACACAGTTAATCTTCATTATATATGGTATTAATAAATGTGCCACTAGGACAACCTGTTCTGTTAAGTAACTCTGTTAATCTTAACACACTGTACTGGATTTATCATGTAGAGAAAAATCTCTGGAGAAAGCAGTGAAACAATCTAATGCAGAGAATCCGTATTTATTGTTGTCTGATTTTGTGGCACAGAGAGTGGGACAAAAACAAAGTAAGAGAGGAAAATTTGCATCAGAATGACTGTTGTGGGTTCTGTCATTGGTAATGCAGATGATCCTTTCTGGATTCTTCCAGTATCCCCTGTTTCTAAAGAATCTTTATTTCATTGTAGTTTCAAAATGAACTTCCCATTATAAAAAGGCTCATTTTTAAATGTCGGTAAATATGCATTGATATTTGCGGAGCGTAAGTGTTTTGGTGCTACAGGGCACACGCCTTCCCTAACAACCATTGAAGACCCTTGTAATGCCCCTGAACTCCTCCAGGCGTCTCCCAGGACACAGAGAAAGGACTGGTAAAAGGTCTTTGCGGGGCGGTCCTGCAAAATGCTAGGTGATTCCCACAAGTGGAGGAGAAGTCATGCACATGTTGAAATTCCTGGGTATACTGAGATTTTAATTGAGGATCTTGGTACTGAAAGGTGAATTGCTATTGCTTTGAACAGCTGGAAAATGTGTTTTTAAAGTTTGTCTTTCCCAGGTATTCATGTGCAAAACAGAGACAAATTTCTTTGTGTACTATCAGCTCTGTACATGCAAGTACTCCCAGATCTGATCTGTTCAGATTACATTACAGCTGCAGATTACATTCAGTAGGCACATGTACAAAACATTATTAGTTGGCCACTTAAGGCCACTATCTACCACCAAATCACAAGGCAGGTCTCTACCACTTCAGCCAGGATAAAATTTATTTTACCGTAGCTGTTTTCTGTACTTAAATCTTCTTTACAGTTTTTCTGATATCAGTGAATTCCACTAATGCCAGGACTTGTCAGACAGGCATTAATGCAGCAAAGAACTCATGGCTTCAAATTGCTATATTTTGGTAGCCCTTAGAACCCAAAGCCAAACACGTATTCATATTCTAAGAGAAGAAAGTGGCTTTTGTCTTGTCACTGCCTCTTTTTTGCTCCCTTTCTCCTTTATCTTTCCATTTCATATTTCCAGCTTTGTGTCAAACACTGAAGCCTGTTGTCCCACAGATGAAGATGTCTCCATAATCCATAACTCAAAGTTCTGTAACCAAGCAGTCTTTTCTCTGTAATCAGCATGACAGTGCTGAAGTTCTCTATAAATCTCTGTATGTCTGTGCACACCTAGAGACCTAAAGACTGAGCACATCACCCATGAAACTTGAAACGCTCAACAAATGAATTCAAGTGAAAAGAAAGGGGAAAAAAGAAAAAGAAAAAGAATATTTAAATACATTAGGAGCTCAAGAGATACAGATTTGAGAGGGTGATCTGATTTTTTGCTACATTAGTATCAATAGGTTTAATGTGACACATATTTCTATTAGAATGATCTGTTCTTTTTCAGGATCAGATTTCAGTATCATACAGAAATTCAAATTGAATATGCTTGCTTTGACTTTAGCCAAAATCCCTTTGGAGCAGTAAAAGAATCTTTCAAGCAAAGCTATTGCAGCAGCCTTCACGCTACAAGGAAACACCAGTATATATCTCTGCTGCCTCTTTCAGAACAAAAAATAATGCCATTTAAAGATTTGTCTCTGTCATCCTCCACTGACTCACAAATCTCCAAAGTATTTAGTTTACTTAACAGGAAAAAAGAGTGGAGATCTCTTATCAGGTTTGACCTCCAGAAACTAGCTTTCACTCAAAAACATTGCTTCTTCTGTTAAACCGAACCTAGTGCTGCTGTAGGCAGTAGCTAACAGTGCGCAATAGTAAACTTTGTTGATCCCATTCTTGAGTCTCTTCTTTTGATATTACCTGCTTACTGAAGTACAGGCTGAAAGCACTTTGAAATGTCCCATGGCACAGATTGAAGAGATTACATGTAGACAGCTAGGGAGACTGCATTAGCCACAAAATTAGAGTTGTGCATGAATAGCATAATCCATTTTATTAAAGTGATTTTCTCATTGAGGTTTTAATGTATTTCATACATTTCAAAAGGAAATTACAATATTTGAACTGAATTTTAGAATTAATTAGAAATAAAGTACATACTCCTAGCCATTTACAGCTCTAGGTCTCAGAATCTTCCCAGTGTACGTGAACTATCCTGGAGTCACATGTTAGGAAAACAGGGAGGATTAAGCATCCCAGGATTTAATCTTTTGAGATTTTCCTCCTCATACTTATTACCTACTGAATGGATAAGGTCTCTAGGATACCAGCTCGTTCTTTCTATTTGTAAACACAGCTAGAAGCATGCAGCTCACAGTAAACTCTATCCAGTATGTGCTATTACGATGCAAACAGTGATAAGAAGAAAAAAAAGCTGAAACATTATGCACTCGAAAAGAGCTATCCTTGACAATCTTATGGAGAGGCCTTATAGTTTTAATCTCAGATCAACTCTGCTCCTGTTCCTAGATTTCTCATTTAAGATTACCAGCACTTTCAGACAGTTATGAGGAAGCTTAGTAATGAACTTAATGATCTTAACAAAAAGAGACCTCACGAGACATGTTTAACCTGGTTTAATAGAAACTGAGATTTTGGGTTGCTTAGGTTTTTTTCATTTAAAATTTTGTCAAGGTAGAGTAAGATTTCACCAGAGATGTTAGCCTTCTCATAGCTTCTTTATTAGATGCCGAGGTCCCTAAGAGCTGAGCATTTTTCTCCTATCCAGATTAGCCGCAAAGTAAACACAGTTCCTATTCTTTTTAAAAAACCCTCATCCTTCACTCTTCCCATTACTCCCCTGTGTTGCAGTTGCTTCTACTTTTCTAGCTTCTGATACTTCCAAATTTCCCAGCCAGTTTTCAGATAACTTCACCACCGCCTCTTCTTTTTTATCACTCTTAAACATCTTAGAAATTTAGAAGTCCATCATTTCCATTTGTAAGGCTTTAACAAGTTGTCTTATGACCACAACTCAAGAATTTCCTTTTGACTGAGCTATAAAAACATGCTTTACTGAATCAAGCCACTGATCAACGTATAGGTTATTATTTCATAAAGAACCTGATCCTGATATCTTCTTTCTTATAGCAACAGAAATCTGAAGTACTTAGACTAGCCATAACTTTTCCTCTCTTTCCAAGGAAAGTACTGTAGGTTTTGACAAAGGATAGAAGTAGATACTCTAACTTAACACTAGTATCTCTCCTTACACTAGTGAAAGTTTTCCCTTTTGTTCTTTCCATGCAAGCTTAGCCATCTCACATATTGCTGAAACTCTTTGGCACCAAAAAGCATTGAAAATATCCTTTAGTGTAGTCCTTGTTTTCATCCATTTGCTATTAGTCTTCTAAATTCTGAAGTAAACTCTTGAAAAAGAAGAACATGTCCTCTTCTCTTTTCATACCTGTTTAGGTCATTCAGAGTTTTGGTTTTGCCCTTGTTAAATTCTTTTATCAATCAGCAGTATGCTCTTTTTAAAACTAAGTTTAATGCCAGCTTGAGTGGTAAGCTGACAGTGGTAGCCTTGGAGACTGATGCCAGAGAAGTCCAAGCAGTGGCACTACTGCAAACATTTCTCTCTGTAGACCTTCCTCGCCTCTGATGCAGAGAGAACACCTCCAGGCAGAGAGATACTCTGGTCTCTACAGCCACTCACTGGTGGGCATTGAAGGCACAGGCGTTGGCAGGACTGTGTAAATGAACCTGTTTTGCAAAGCTTCAACATGCAGACCTGCCAGGCTGGCTCCTTTTGGCTCCTGATAAATACTCTTCTGAATTCAAAAGTCAAAAGCTTCTGATAATATGACCTTGTCTTTATTGTGTGATGAACAGCAATGTACTCGAGAACAACTTCTTCAGCCTTGTACCAGAACACTAAACTTAGGTTCTGTTGCTTTCTTGTTGAATTGCTAGCACTGCAAACACATTCAGATCTTTTGGAATTAGCACCATTTTCATCTTTAGAAGTTAGTAATTCCTTCATTTTGGGAGATCATAGCATGCGCTTCAAATATCTCTTTGACTTAGCTAAAGTGACAGAGAACACACAAAATACACTAGTGTTTATTACTGACTTCAGACATCACTTACAACTGAAAGTGCCTGTGTCTTGGGGCACGTTATGAAAATCCTCTTTTTAATGATTTTGGAAATCCCTAGTATAAGCTATTGCTTTATATACTGATATTGGAACTGCAGTGGATGAAAAGGTGCCCTGTCAGCTGAAATTTTGATTAGCAAAGAGCAATCCATTACTCCTCATACAGCCTGCCGAAGTATTTCCAACACGGTCTTCTCTGACAGTAAAGGGAACACAGCCTAGCATATCACCACTCACTTTGCATAAATTCCAAGCCTTACAGCCCGTATAAAGAAATACAGAGTGACAGGAAATGCATGGATAAGTCATAGACTGGAATTCCGAAAATCTGGATTCTTAGCCTGGCACTTCTCAAGATTTCCTGTGTCATATTGGATAAATCAGTTTTAGTTCTGTATAGCTCATTGCTAAAGCCAAGTTAAATTTGTCAAGTACCTTAAGGTATGTAGGCTAAATCCAAGAGTGCTTATAATTGTAAGATGGAAGGTTCTTTGCGTTTGTAGAGTATTGATTTCTTTTATCCATTTATGTTGAGAGACCATTTTATATATATCTTTTACTATGACATGAAATAAAAGCTTTCAAATATCTGGGGTTTTTTATGATGGTCTACTAAAAATTGCATGTATTGTGTTTCTTTGCTGTTAATAATATACCACACTTGCAGAGATGTAGAATTCCGTTTCACAGACAATGCTTTGAAATGTGATTTGGGGTTGATTCAGGATGAAACTCGAAGTAGTTTAAATTCCCTGGTAAATGGGCTATAGATCTGACCCCCGTGGTCTTCACAGTACAGATTCCCTGTGGCATGCAACCTGTGGAAGTGCTCTGTGGGTTTGGCTGTCCCAGAGGTTGAGAGCCCAGATTAATAAGCAGTTGAGGGTTTGGATGCCAGGCTGTTTGTAATCTCAACTCTGATCAGCCCAACAGATGGGATGCAGAGATGTTCAGGTACCAGGGCACCAGACTGAAGATCTGACAGTATCCTGGTCACAAGCACAACTCTGTAAAAACCAAAACACTTCTTTTGAATGTCTCAATTTCAGAAAACTGGCAAATTTTTTACAGTTACCTCAAGTTTCTGTGAGTGTAGTACACGTCAGTCATGTCCTTGCTTGTTCTCTTGTGCATAGATTTATAGACGTTACAATGACGTATAAGAGGGAATTGACAGAAGAATACTGTGGAAAGGAGTTTTACAAATACTAATTAATATGTTGAAGCAACTTCCTATTAGTCATAAGGGTGTTACACAGGGGGGACATAAAACTGGACAGAAGATATTTGTGATAATGGTTAGTTTAGTAGAAAAAGTAATTTTTCTCTGCTCAAGCTAGCTAAAGTATTAGAAAGACATCTGGCCATTTGGGTCTATCATCATCTGTGGGCTGTTTTTGCCTGGAGATGACAATTCAGATCTGTCATCATTTGTGGACAGTTTTTGTCTGGAAACGTTTGTTTCTCCTGCTGATGAAATTGCTCCCCCCCAACTTCCTGGCAGAGGAACTGTGGGGCTGTGGGCACCCAGCACATCTGCTGCAGGAGTTGCAAGACAACTACAAACATTGCCTCACAAGTATAACAAACTACCACCGGCACTGAAGAATGGAAATTATGAGAGAGTAGAAAAATCGGGACTGAGCTTCCTGTGAATTAACTTTATCCTAGATAAATCCCACTATAGTGGGAGTGTGTTTTGGTTTGGTTTGGTTTGGTTTGGTTTGGTTTGGTTTGGTTTGGTTTGGTTTGGTTTGGTTTGGTTTGGTTTGGTTTGGTTTGGTTTTAAAGTCTTAATCAGGCCTTACTGAAAGGTAAAAATTTGTATGCCAGTCATAAATTTATGAGTGCTGGCTTCTTCCTGGGCTCTTGGGGCTGTTAAAATATCTGGTAATAGACAGAATGGATTTATCTTGAAAAAAGTAATTCTAGTTTTTAAATATTAGGAACACTCATTAGATTTCACAGAAATAAAATACAGTGTTAATTCAATTTTGTAAAGATTGGACCTCAGCTGGGTAACATTATTGGAGGCTGCCCAGAAGTCTGGTTAACATAACTGGAATTTCTAAAGACTAACACTGTGTAAGATAGAGGTAGAGGGGCATTCCAGAAATTATTTCTGATGTTTTAATTGACGTGTTTTGCCAGATCATAGGCTGAAAAAACTCAATAAGAAATCTGAAGTCTTCTGACTTCTAGCCTTGGTTTACTAGCTTTTTATACTGAAGAACTAGTTTAAAACATTTGTGTCTAACTTCTCCACATAAAAAGAAACTATAATAAAACAGTCACCATACCAGATGTTATGTGACCATTTGAAAACAGTACATCTAAAACAGAAATTTCTAGAAACAGGAATTGCCATTGAAAAGCAAAATATTTTCAGAGGGAAAATAAAATGTACTGATTCTGTTCGCTGTTTAAAAAAAAAAAAGCTCAGGTATGCTAGAGCAGCAGGTAGTAGGACCATAAGAAAATAATTGGAAGAAGCTCTTGCAAGGTGAACCCTTTGTTTTATATCAGCCCAACGAGGTCAGGACATGACAAATGTTTCTGCTTCTAAGCTCAATAGCATGTGCGGGACTAGACAGGCCAGTGGGTGAGCTGACACAGGAGTAGGTGACAGACAGGGCTGGGCCAGTTTCACGAGGGAAGTAAACTGCTGAGGGTTTGGAATTGTTTTAGATTTGTACACTCCAAGTCACACTAAATCTCTGTGCACATTACTCAGCAAATTACTTCTTGTTATTTTATTATATTAAGAACAAGACTAGCTCATGTTTAAATTAGGAGATTACTACCCCTACAATGTTTTTCAGGGTTTATGGATTTGTCATAAAGATTTCATGGCTGCTATGATGAATTGCCATTAAGACATTATCCTCAAAATAATGAAGAAGAGCTTTCAAACCTGAGTAATTTTCGAAATAAAAGGAGCATTTCACTAAAGTGAAATGACTATTAGAGGGATATTTCTTACTGTGTCCAGAGATATTCTTTTGCTAAACATTTTAAAGCTTGTCTTCCCCTTTGACACAGAAATGAAGATATTACTCTGCATGTAATGCACGTGACATTGCAGCCTTTAGTCACGGAGATCTGTGTATTCCTTACACATGTCCCAGGCCTGAAGCAACGTTATATTTAAAAATAAGCACAAGTCTGTAAGGATGGATGTCTCTTTTCCAAAGTAGCTTCAGCTTGAATATTTATTTCTTTTTTGTGGTTTTGGTCTGCTCACCACCATTTGTTATGGTGCATTTTCCTCAGCAATAAACTGAAAATTGTATGACTGATGGATATCTAGACCACTATTAGTTAATGGCTGAAAAGACAATGCTGTTCACACCAGGATTACACATTGTTGTTCATATCAATATTGCAGCTTCATAGTAGAAAAAGCAGCTAGATCATGAAGGAGCAGCAGTTTTTTATGGAAATTAGTAAGTATGGTGTGAAATATTATTTTAGTCCTGTGAAGGATGAATGAGCTTCTATTTGGCAGTCAGAACTGTCCAGTACTGACGGAAAGAAAGAAGTAATGGCAGCATTCTATGAGAGATCAGCTGGCTTTATAGCTCCCCAGTTATTATTTTCAGCATTGCTTGTTTCATGCCTTTTAATGGAGGAGACAAAAAGACATTCTGAGAGATACAGAATTAAAGAACGTGACAAAATGGGATTATACTGGCATGGAAATAGGATCACTTGGGTCATTGTTAGCTGTAAATGGACTACGTTGCCACTTTAGCTCTGTAGATGAAACTATGCAGCAATTCTACCTGAGCCATACTGAGATAGTCTTTTATTTTCTAAAAATAGTTAGTTTGTTAAACTGAATTATATTTGCGATTGCCACAAAATCTCTTGTGGAAAAACTCAGTCACAAAGAAGATTGGGAATTGGTGGTTTTGTACATCTATATTTATATCAAACAGTCACTGGCCATTGTTTTTAATCTGATGTATGTTATTCTTGCAACCATGGACCACAGTTAAGAAAAAAAAAGCTTAGGTGGCAATCATGTGCCTTGATTACTTACTAGGAGATAATCAAGTTTGTGAACAAATCATAGGTTCATTCCCACTGTTATTTACAAATAGCATACATATATAGGAAAAAATCACCGTAGAGATAATCAGGAATGGTATAGAACATAAAGTAGCTTGTTATTGGGATGCTGTTTTTAGGCATTTGCATGCAAGTGTGGATCTGGGATACTCAGAACTGCTGAGAAAGGGAGTGCATTGATAATATTATTATTACCATATAATTCCTGCTGTAGTAATAAGAGGTATAAAGCTGGGTGAGGTTCCACTTTTATTGTTGCTATTCAGACTTAGGTTTACAGTTCAGTAAGAGGTATATTTGCCTGTCAGATACAAAATTAGATGCATCTGTTGATTTAATGTATTCATATTGCTTATTAATTCAGAGCTTCACACTATAATTATTTGCTAGCTGAAAAGCATGCTCTTGGTGGCTCAAATGTGGTCACTAGCTCTTTTATTTAGAAGGATGCTAAATAAAACTTCAAAAAGTGTTGGGGAAGAAGAAATGGGAAGGTCTTATGGAAATTATTGCTTAGCAAAAGATGCTGAAGCATCAGAGGAAATAGAGATGAAGACAAACTTTGAAATACCAACCAGTGGATAGCTGGAGAAAAAAAAACATTCAAGCTGAATGATGTTACAACAGAAACTTGAATTTCCTCTGGAGTGGATCCAAAAGTGGGAAAACCAGTTTTGTATGATTTAAATATGTAACAGCTATGGTAATATGAAGACTCTCATAGGCTGTATGCAAATGATGTAGAATTTGTATCCCATTCTAGATTGGTTAGTAGAAATTAGAATATTCATCATGGAACCTGTTTTACGTGGTTGCACCGGCCAGATTGGGCCTCTTGCAATTTCCTCTCCCTGCCCTCCTACCCTTTCCCTGTCCAACCACCACGGGGCTGCGAGAGCGGTCCTGTGGTCGGTCTCTCTCCCTTCCTACCCTCCTCCCAAATAAACCCGCCACGCTTTGAAACTGACTGCAGAGCTTTCGTCTCCGTCCTTGCCGAGAAAATCACAACTACAAAAAAGGAAAAAGAAGAATGAAATAATTCTGAAGTTTTCCAGGGATCCAAACTGAAAAATAACCAGAAAAATGTTAGTCAAACCAGAAGACAAAACCAATTGTGTTCACAATGTTTTATTACAATGTCCTATAGATTGGCACATTTAATTTAATACTCTTTAACTGAGGAAAAGGAAAGATATGCATAACAATATTATGCATGGAAATTGTCTTTGCATTACTTTCAAATAATCAATACTGAGAGAAGGGAGAAAGGAGAGAAGACAGTCCAGAGTTTTTACATCATTTGTATTGTTAATGTAGGGCTTCTAAAACAGAAAGAGAAAAGAAGATCAAGAAAACAGACAATTTCTCCGGCTTTCAAGTAAGAAAATCTTGAGACTCTGTGTGCTCTGTCACAACAGCTGTTACACAGATAGGCTTACGGAATCAAAGTCTATGTCAAGATGGAGAGATTACCTTGACTACCAGTGTTGGGAGATAACCATCACCAGGGTGACAGAGGCAAAGAGAGAAAGTGAGCAACTGCAAGGACAATAAGCTGTGTTCATGTAGAGAAATTCCATCTTTCTATGCATACGAAATGAGTTTGCACTTTATCTCCCAGCACATTTCTCTCTCTCATCCAGAGGCGCAATCCTGCATTCCTAGGTGTCTGCAGCATGTCTTACAGAAAGTGTTATGATAACAAAGTGTGGGAGCAGCCCAGGGCATAGAAAGAGCCTCAGAGGCACATAGACATCAGGCCACTCTGAATACTCACTGGTACAGCGAATCTCCCCCAGCTTCTCACCATTATCATTGAAAGCAGTAGGGCTGTAAAGATTGGTATCATTATCTGTTCTGTTACAGGACACCAATGGTTTCCACTTGGTCCCTATTGCATTTTTTGTGGCAGAAATTTAACGGCAATTAACAGACTTTTCAAATTCATTTGTGTGGTAGATAAATGGAGAATGAGACAGAAGGGGAAATCAACATGGAAAACAGGTGATAGCAGCAGCCTATTACCTGGGCATCTGTAGGGCCAGGAATACTGCTCCAATTTATGCAGCTTCCCCTATAAGGTTTCTCACCACTGCTAATCCTCAGCAATGGCTGATGAAAAACTAGACAGAGTGTACCTCCCAGGATTTTCTCAGTAATTTTTAAACTAGCTCTTCAAAACACCACCCGCTATGCTTACAAGGCTCTTTTGCTACCTGGCACTACAGCAGAATTTTAAGGCAGGAATTTTAAAGTAAAACGGAAGTGTTAAAATAGGACATCTAAGAGGAACAGATCAAATCTAGCCTGCTTTCTGGTAGCAAAATTACTACTGAAAACTGATAATTTCACCT
Organism: Origma solitaria; assembly: GCA_013397895.1. Taxonomy (NCBI): domain Eukaryota; kingdom Metazoa; phylum Chordata; class Aves; order Passeriformes; family Acanthizidae; genus Origma; species Origma solitaria. The sequence continues at coordinate 4,376,659 of VZRL01000726.1, forward strand.
AGGTAAAGGTCATAAAGGTCAAGGAAGAGAAAAATACAGACATACATATATGCATACAAAATGCATAGACATACTGACATGGACATATAGGTGAAAAACTTGTATTCACATCTACTTTTCCAAGAAGAATGACAGGTTGTACAGGAGAAAAAAAATTCTGTGATGTAGATTTACATTTCTGTCCTGCTAATAAATGGGGCAGTGAAATAGCTGACTGCTCCCCTACTGCAGGTGTGGGAGTTATTTACTTTCTAATCCTTTCCCTTTTAGCTCTGGCTGGACACGAATGAAAATTCCTGGCATTAGGTATTAGAAGAGATGGAAAAAGCACAGGAACCAATTTACAGGGTTTCACTTGACTAGCTTTCTTCATTTGACTCCTATTAGCTCTGATAATGTATCCTCACCATTAATCAGTTAGGGAGAGAAGAGGTGATGCCTATTTTTTCATGTGCATAGGAGGATGTATGTACACCACAGCAACCTCACTGGAAAAATTTCAGTGCCTTAAAGTGTCTCCTTCAGTACTTACAAGGCACCAAGGTAGTGACCCTGAGCACTGGGACAGCTGTCAGCAGGCGTAGAATGTTTGGGAGGAATATCTGACATAAATATTTGAGTTAATGGTACCTTCTGCATAAACTCTATAGAACAAATTGATGACTGCCATAATCCCATTAGAAACAGTGGAACCAAAGGATTGTAGAGTCAGTGGATATTGTTAGATGTGAACTGCTTTCAAGGAGTGAAATTCCTTGCATGGAACCACAGTGACAGCAGTATAATAGCTGCTGTGGTTTTAACAAGAGCTTCTTCTGGAGAACCCATGTTTTGCCTCTTCCTCATGGCGCCTGAGGAGAGGAAACAGCCTCTGACCTGAAGAGCCCTGAAGCCTTCACCTCTTGTGTCTTGCACTCTAAAAAACAAATTGTTTCCCCTGGTGGCCCTATGCAGATATCAGAGTTTCATCAGTATGGAGCTTGTAAAATGTTTCTGTATGTTATGCCAGTCACTAGCCAAGCCTGACAGCTGCTCATTGCTGGGTCATTACAGAAAAGTGTAAAAAAAATATAAAAATTGTTGGTCAAGGTGTTTCTATGAGGTTTGATGCAAATGCATCAACACTGATGTATTTTTAAAGTGTAGGCAGTAAATTGCAGTAGTTGGTTGCCATAGCAATGATGTCCACAGTAATGCTAGTGAAATCTGAGATTTTGTCACACAAAATATGTATGTCTGTAATGAGTGAGAGCAATGGCTCAGCCAGATCAGTATCTCCAACAGTGTCCTAGACAGATGCCTAGGGCAGAACATAAGTGCTGGCAAGTGCAAGGTAAAGAATACAAGCTTTAAGGGATCAAATCCCATGGGTTTGCAGCTCAGAAACTCTCTGAATTAGAGGTGATTTCTTTGTTTTCAATGGTCCTTGATGGATTTTTCTTCCATGAGTTTATTCTATTGCTTTCCAAGTCTATTTAATTTTCTTCACCAGCTCTTTCTCTGCCACAATCCCCACACTTCAGGAATCATTACCAATATATACATGTCAGGAAAGAGACAGGTAAACCAAAACTCAAGTCTGTTCCAAGACTTCTAGGACCAAATTTTGCTTTTGCTAGCAGTTAAAACCTGATATAATAGACTTGCCAGAAATTCATCTCTCTGGTTGCTAATTAAACTATGATCAATCAGACTTGAACTAGAGCAGCACAAATACTCCCCAAAAGCTAAGATAACTCACAGGAATATTCTGTATTTGGATTATTTCCAGCAGCTCTCAGCCCCTTGAGGAGCAGCAAATAAAACTTCATGTTAAAATGAAAACTGACAATGAACAAAACTTCTACCTCGGCACTGTCTATCTGCTCTTAGCGGGGCATTTACACTTTCTCAGCTTTATTCCTTCTACCTTGTACACCTGAACCAATCTGCAAGGAGGTTACAGAACAGAATCTGGCCCTTGCATCTCAATCAGTGCTTGCTTTCCGTCACTCACTAGACCTGTTTAATTAAGACCCCACAGGTGTTCCTGTCTATTTAGAGAAAGAATTGGTTTTCAGTCGTTGCATTTTTACCAGGGGAAGTACTTAAGAACCATATGGAGCCTGTAAGATGGGATAGAAATATCCTAAATTTAAATACTTCATATGTTAACAGGAAGAAAAAGAAAAGAAAAGAAAAGAAAAAACATGCAGAACCACAAATAAACAAACAAAAATCAAATATAGTCTAATTTGTTCTTCTTCCCAAAGCAAGGCATGTTTCTCTTTAAGGAAAAGTGTCCCAGAAGATTGTGAGCCTGTCCCTCACTCTTCTGGAGTAGGCAGCTGAATCTGTGGGGCTTCACTAGATTCTCACTGAAAAGCACACTTCTAAAACTGCAACATGTTTCTCCATCAAATCTGATTTGGGAATGTGTTCATAGCAAGTAATTAAATGTGTTCTTCCGGTGCTTTGTTCATGGTTGTTTCAAAGAAAGTACATAATATCTCTGAATAGCTCTCCTAATGGTGACTACTCAGCAAAGGGTCAGCAAACCAAACTGCTATGCCCTGCAAGAATTCTGCCCAGTGTTTGCAGTGAGTTTTACAATCTAAATTACCTGTAATGTTACCTGTTTCTGAGTGAGTGACTGCAAAGTCTTTAATGAGTGAATGAATAATAAATAACAAATATAAAGTTATGAAAACATGTCAGGTGTTCTTATTTCCCTGCACTCATCCTCTCTCATCTGCCAGTTTGGTTTGCATACAAGGAAGCTTATCTTAAAATACATCTGTAAACAGTCCTGTACTGATGCATAATATATGAAGAATTTCAGTCTCAGGGAACATTTCAGTAAAATATTTGTGTGACTGCAGTATGTTAAATGCAAAGCTACTTTACTACTCCAATAGTTTGGTTTGAGAGGAGATCACAGGAACAGACAGCTGGATAGAACTTTTGGAGCATCTGGAAAGATGATGTTAGGAAGCAAGTTCACATAGTTTTGCTCAATTGTTATCCTCTGTTTCAGTTGACTCTTCAGATGGGTGTCACGGGTGCTGTGGGAGCTTCAGGCAAAGCTTACTATCCATGCTATGGTGTCTTCCTGTGTGTTTATTGGGAGGTTACTGAGGAAACAGGACAGACTCTAAGGTTAACCACAGTACCACTGCTTTAATGTGCTCCTTTCCCTCATAAGAGGGATGATGGCATCACCTGAGGTAATTGTGATTATTCATGAGAAAGAAAGGATTATTCAAAGTCACTGCACAAGCCTAGGTCTTCAAGTAGCTAAATTTTCACTGTGACTACCTGCAATTCACAGAGCTTCCTGATAGATAAAGCTTCTATTTTCAGTTGCTGGGTGAATAAATGTATTTCAACTGTTGTGTGCTCAGATGGTGTAGCAGCAAGGCTGCAGCAAGGCTAGATAAATACTTACTATAAAGAGAGGCAAAGCCTTTTCCATTTTTCCCTCACCACAGTCATTCATTCCATGTTACTGCAAAGACTACTATGATGATTTAGGTTGCATTGCCCATAAGAGATAATATTTGGGGGACTCTTCTTTATTTACAGCCCTGATTTTTATAACTTTTTTTTTTCAAAGGTTCTCAGATTTATTTCAGGTTTTGGAGAGATTGACTTACAGCTACAGACAAAGGACATGAGATTAATTTCTCCCAGCAATGTCTGTAGACATCCCAAAACCACAAAACATTCTGTAAGGAAATCAGCTGTTGTCTTTGTTCCGTTCAAAGGCAAACAACTGAATCAAATTAAAACACGTAACAAAACAAAAACCAAAATCCCCCACCAGAACCAAACACAGAAACATGCATGACACATTGTGAAGTCTAAGTATGAAAGTCCTGTGATTAAGAGAAGTAGAAATTGTTCAACACTTTGGTCCCAGTCTCCTTGTCAATAAACAGTAATAAAATCATACTGCCTTTATGATGCACTGAAGCACATACTGAGGTCTCATGCAAAAGGCTTTGAACTTTTTTTTCCTTTTGGATATGAAATTGCTGCTTAGACTGATTTAGCCAATTGGAAATGTTTTATGGCTTTAAGTACTTATTTTCTCTTATGTCCTTCTCAGCCCTCAAGTTCCCATAAAACTGTTTAGTGAAGGGAGCTGCTAAAACTGAGCTGTGCAAAAGGTACTGAATGTCTTATCTTTGGATAGCTGGTTTTACTTTGAGACTGATCACTGAAATTGAGGGTTAGGTGACATCTACATTATTTATTAATGCTGAGAATTAGTTGCAAAATCCTAATATCATCCTTAGATCCCTTAGACCCCTAGAAGATGAGAAACTGAGGATTTTAGGTTAGGTCAGTAACATTTTGGAAGGTTTAGGCATATGGGGAGTATTTGGGTAGCAGTGGAAGTTACAGGTCTGGGGTCAGGTGTATTGTCAAAGTGAGTACAACAGCAGCACCTGCGAGTCCTGAGAGTGAGTACAGCAGTGAGCTGGGACACAGCCAGTTCCACAGCACATAATAAATAATGGCTACAGAGCAGAACTTAGTTTCAGAAAACTGCAAATAATTCTTCATACTGCAGCTATTGCAGTGTTTTTTAAAAGAGTTGCCAGGAACTCAGGAAATGTATTGTCAAATCCCACTTACATTTGGGCAAGCCACTTGCACTCTGGTATTCGAGACCTGAGGTTTGATGCCTGCAGATGCAAATAGGTCTCCCACTGCGCATCTTGTCTATTTAAATTGTGAACTTCTCAGGGTTGGAATTATGTCTTGTCATATGTTTTTATACTACTTGGCAAAAATTTCCTAATTTTGATTGAAATCTCCAGGCATTATTGTAATGAAAATAACTATAATTATCTCCAATGGGACAAAAATCAGAATGTCAAACTGAAAGTAAAATACTAGAATGGACGTAGCAGCAGACAGGTGCCTACAGTGCAGTAGAAGCCCTTTGTATCACAAACATTTTAAAACCATTAAATTCTCCATCATCATTTTCCTGAATTACCCAAGGAAATAATTCTACAGCTAACAGTCAATATTCTATTCTTGTATCTGGTTTTATATAGTTCCTGAACTGAACTAGCCAAAATCCATGTAAATCCAGAAGTACTTTCTTGGAGCAGGTTTCTACACCCCGAATTTATAAAATCCCACCCCCCAAAAGCAGTTGATTCTTTAGAGGTAGGAAGAAAATTTCAGTGAAAAGCAGAGAGCTGTGATGTAGAACCAAACCAAGGCAGTGAATCTTGGAACCAAAAATTTTCCCTTCCATTTATGGTCTTTTCACCCCACAGGCCTCAAAGTTACTAGCAATACTTCTATTTATTGGTCAAATGTTACTGAAAATGTTAAAAAGTTTAATTTTCCATAGTAAATCCAAGTTGTGCTGGAAGCTAACACACAGCAATGCAGCTGTACATTAATCCCATAACAGTGAGATCATCAGTGCCCTCTGGAAGTAAAAGAATAATAGGAAAAAAGTAGAGCAGGGGGAAAGTGAAAAGGAGTTTTCCCTTTGTGTCATTGGGTGGATATATGAGATCAAAATCATGTTTAGGAACAGAAAGAACAACAATAAAAAACTATTTAAATAATCAATTGAAGTAAAAAAAGAGAACAGTTTTAGCAGTTCTGCTCTTTCATACAGGGTTAATTCTGCTTCTAGAAGGAATGATGCCAAGCAGGTCACCGAGATTGATCAGATGCTCACAGAACGTTTCTGAGCCATATCAACAAATTTTCCAGGAATTTTTCCTACTTTTACTTCCACTACTTGTTTGTGTTGCATTCTTTACTCTATTTCCACCATCTTTGATCACTTTTGTAGATTCCTGTCCTCATCTTCCCATCTTTCCTCTCATGACCTTTTGAAGAGAAATAGGGCTTATTAAAGGTTTCCTTTCAATGAAGGATAGTGAGTATTTGCTCAGTTGGACACAACTGCTTACCAATATCACATATATTTCTGCCCATAATTTTTTGTTTCCATTCCTATTCTTCAAGGTTCTGTTCATGTTTTATAAAAACCAGTCACTCTACCACAATTTTTAGCATTTACTGCTTTCTCAAGGAGCGTAAGTTACTTTATTAGTCTGTATAACAGCCAGGGGCTCTTATCATTCATTCAAAATTACTTAAATTGTTACAATTCTAAAATAGAAATAATTTTTTAACCAGAGTATATAGCAGTTTTCACTGGGGGATCTTTGGAGCTTTTCAGGATTGTTGGAGCACTTTACAAAATATTTAAGCATTAAAACCCCTAGCTAAAAGGCATGAGAGATGGCAAAAACTTAGGAGAAATGCTTTGGGATGGGAGCTTTGAAAACCTTGCTGGCTTGAGTACACCAATAACTGGGATAAAACCACTAAATTTACTTCGTGCAAATCTGTTACCAGCTGATAACAACAAGGGTCTACTAGAATGAGGAAAAACTTTTTTTACTAGCATGGAGAGCTGTGAGGATGCAATGTTCAAAATGAGCATGTAATAATGCACATGCATTTTCTGAGTGACTTAGATACAAGACATTAATTGTATTGTAGTTCTGCATGAGTAATGTAAACAATAGTCTGCATTATTGCTTTTAATAAAAACTGGTTTTAATTGTATTAAACACAATTATGTTATAGCTCTGCCTGAGCAATGCAGACGACGGAATTCATTATTACATTTAACTGAAAATGTACTTAATTTTCTAGCAAACAATCTCATTGAAATTGAAAGAGTCTACTAAAATATTTTCAAAAAACAAATTACCTCTGGCTGTAATATTTTTGCAAAATAGAGCTGTCCATATTCAATTAAGTTAATTTCCTTTTAGGCCAAACTGCAGGAAAATGTGGTTTTCTTTTAATGTTATGTGGAACGGTTTCACAATCTAAATATTACCTATGCTTTATGCTGTAGTTACGAGCTTTCTCTATAATAAGAAAAAGCAGGAGCATCCGTGTACATATGGAGATATAGTTACCAAAATGTTCAATCAACCAGTTCAGTGAGGAAACAACAGAGATCTACAGTTGGGGTCCTTCCCAGGATAAGAAGGCAACAGAAAAGAATGAAGTGCATCCCAGGTGTCATATGTGTAATATGAGTTTGAATGTGGCCAGAACACATACCTAGATCCAAAAATCTGGAGGGTCCAGAAGCCTGAAGGTCTCCCAAATCCTGTAGATTAGTCAGTAGCTGCTGAGAGCCATATATGTATATTTAAAATGCATCATGAAACCAAAAGGTGAATAGGCTGATTGAAAGACAGGTTATTTACAGGCAATAGCTGTTCATGCGCACAGAGGCAAATATGCTCTTGCATAGGTCTGGTCACAATGTCCACATGAATTAAGATGTTAATTTGTGACTAGAACAGAGCACATCTCAACCCATGCTCTTGCAGCTGCTGCCTGGTTACACAGTCACCCTCTCTGTTCTAGGTGGACAGCCCAGTATTGAAGTAACTCAGGCAAGGAGTAGCTTGAAGGTAACATGGCCTTGGCTAGTTTTCCGCTTTTGATCTCAGCAGGAGCTCTGCTGAACCCTTTCCTTTCTTTCACTCTCTTTCTACCATCCCACTTCTCCTCCCACTGTTTCAGATTCTTCTTAGAAAGAGAAAGGAAAGGTAGGGGGAATGGATTTAAAGTTAAAAGCAACAAAAAAGGATTAAATCCAAGTATATAAATTCCAATTAAAAATTCACTGAGAAACAATACATTTTTTTCGGTAGCTCTCACACAGGTACTTTGCGAACAAATTCAGAACATGTTTATTATGCTTGGACAAAAAACTGAAGAAGGAAAGGTTTACAAAGAAGGTTTACAATTTTTTTTTTATAGTTTGGTAGAATTAAGGACTTTCTGATGTGGATCAGGGCCTCATTGTGCTGAACATTGTAAGCACAGAACAAAAAGCTAATCTGCACCTCATGGAATTTATTACCACTGTCAAATTTTGGCAGTAGCAAAATGAATCTAGTTTGGAAAAGCAGCTTTTGCTAACTTCTGTGCTACATCCTTATTTTCTTGGGACCTAATGATAACTATCCATTTTGAATCATTACAGCTATTTTTAATTTTTCCTATTGTCAAAGTAAGCCTACTGGGTTGGCATGGTTTTTGTGGGCTGCAAAGGTTAGTAGTGAGATTTGTTGGGGCCAGAAAAAGGGGGACATTTCTACTTAAAATTCACATCTTACTTCTGCTTGCATTGCAATTCTCAGTACTTCATGTGCCATCAGATTTATTGTTGGAAATCTGACTCAAACTTGATCTTAATAAAAAACTATTCTAATTATATATAAAAAAAAAATTCTAAACAGCTCAGCTTTCTTTTTCCTGCCAGGCAACCCATGAAGCAGCAAATTATTTTGGATGGTGCTGCATGTTCATAACCTAGCATTTGTATTTGTCTTACACCTTAAAAAAATGGTCATGTGTAGCCATCCTTGACTTCAGGACCTAAGGAAATTTCTTTTTGTCATTAGATAAATTCAGGCTGAGATTTTTTGTTTCTCTGAAATCAGATGAAACTTTGCAAATGATTCTGGAAGGAATGAAGGAAGAGAGCAGGGTCAGTAGCAGTCCTCCTCCACAAGTCTGATGTATAAATCCAGTGTTGAAGGGAGAGAAAGAATTTTTCTAGCAGGTATGAAACGACATAAAGAAAAATGACATGTGAAATTTAGGTAGCCCCTGCAGTTTTAGTAATGGGACCATTAAAGAATACACTACAGTTAGTAACACTGGTGCACTTAGAAAATCTTGGGATGCCAGATGGCATTTGTGTCATTTTATGGTAAATGAGTGCCATCTACTCGACAGCAGCAGGCAAGCAAAGTCTGAGGTAAGAACTCAAATTCTGAAACAGCCTTCATTCCCACTCTTCTCACATACCCCCACCACCGTGGTGGCACTTCATAAAGGAGATCCATGGATATAAAATCCAGCAATTACCTTTCATGATGGATGGGCTTCTGAGGCTTCATTCTCCATGTAATCCTGGAGCCTGGGCTGCAACAGTGAAGACTCCATTAGTGTGACTCTGAGAACATGGATCTTCTTTCCTGCCCAGGAGGATTTGAAATGATGCATTTCACTCTGGTTTTGATCCCTCATCTCAATAGAGATGAGACACCCAGCAGAGATAAAATGCATGTCCAGTGTATATATCCCCAGCCCTAACTTCATACCCTGTGCTGGTCTATATGTCCAGCTCCTTCCTTCCTCCCATCTGCCTGACTGTGAATGTCTCAAAAAGGACATAAAGCGGTTCAGTCCAAGAGTCTTTGAGGGAAAGATGCAGAACAGAACAGACCTGTAAGCACTCCCAGGTAAAGGGAATTTTAAAAACAAACATCAGAAACTAGCCTACAGTAACTGAACAGATTACAGCAGCATGGAAAGGGTCCTGAAGTCAGTGTCAGATAGGAGAAATCCCAGATCTCACTCCAACCACTTGCAGTTACAGTGAGGCACTGAAACTGATGATAGGCAGAGCTCCTGCATCCAGCATCACAACTTCCTACTCAGCAGAATAACCAGCCCTTTTTTTGATAGAAGTTAAACCAGTTCCCAAAGTTTTGAAGCAAAGCAGAGATTCTGAAGCAAATCTAACCTCCACAAGACTGAGAAACACATTTGGGGATGATGTGACTCCAGGGTAGTTTCAGAGCTACGTAGCCCTCATCACATTCAAGAGTACAGAAGAAGAGAGAGCAGAACACATGATACACACCATGGGAGTAGGAAGGATTCCAAGTGAAGCACAAGGATTCCTGAGCTCCTCGTAATATTTCAGTTTCTCTCTTGCTTTGGCAGCACTGTAATCAATGACAGACTATTCTAGAATTTCTCTCTACAAACCTCAGTCAGTGTGCAGTAAAGGTTTTGAGTTTCTTACAACTGAAACAGCCTGTCCTGTTGTCCTTGGCTCTAATTTTTTTCTCTCTCTACACTTTCTGCTAGTGCAGCATTTTAGCGCTGCAGTTGTATTAACACAGTCTGCAAAGCATTTCAGTACCATTCAGGTTGAGAAGAGCTATATTAAAGTAAAATATTCTTCGATGAGCAAGTTAAACAGAAAACACTATATTGATTCAGTGCTTCACAAGGTATTACAAGAATTAATTCAGGTAGGCTTGGATGCAAGACTTTGTCGCACTCGGTCTGAAAAGTGGCTGAAGGCTTGTAAACAAATTGCAAAGATTAATGACATTGCAGCTTGCTAGAAGCCTTCTCAAACACATTTTCTGGGTGCCTTGAAACATTAAGTACTTATGCTAACACTCTGGAAGTCAGGACTTACTGTGGGAGGTCACCCAATTTTGCAGATGGTAAACAGAGAAACCTGGAGAGTCTTTGCAATGCATGAGCCAGGATTTTGGTACAAGTTCAAATACAGTCTAATACTCTACTTGCAAGGCCACCCTTTCTGACTAATTTTCCCCACATATCTTTGAAGATACCGATACTAAATCACTTGTATCTCTGTTTGGTTTGAATTAATATATTCCTCAAGCTGTAATGTCAGTTAAACAAAAAATCAGTGGTAGTCTCACTCCATAATGTTTCCATCACTTTCTCTGCTCTTTTGAATCACACAATATTTAATATTATTATTTTAAGTGCCTCTTATAGATTTCAGTTTCCATATTGACACTTAAAAAGATTTAGAGGAACACCAGAATAGCAGCAGTGGACAGTATCTTCTCTCTAACACTGACCAGAAAACAATGCTTTAGGAAAGAACATGAAAAAGAGGCCTATACCTGCCCATGGTATACAGACCAAAGACTAATTCAGTGTTTAAATACACATTTTATGCTAATAGCTCATGGTGTGCCTCAACTCTATCAGTTTCTCTGGTCACTTTTTAAAACTTGTAATAATTTTCTCCTCTTCATTCCATGACTCCAAGTTCAACAGTTTAATTACACATTGAGTAAAAAGTTGTTTTCTTGTATTTTAAGTTTGTTAGGCTATTTCAGTTAATAATCACAGACCCTTGTGTTATAAAAGTCAGTGCATAATCATGCCCTATTTACCTTCTTCAAGTTTTTTGTGATTTTATATGTTTGACATACCCTCTCAGTCTCTCTTTTTATGAGACTATGTTCTTTCAAGACCAAAGTTCTTTTAAGATGTTTGGACAAGACCATGATCAAAAGTGTTTTGGAAATCAAAATGCACTATGTCAAAAGGATGAGACATGCCCAAAGATCTCAAGCACAGATTACTGTGTTTTTACAGAAAAGCTTTACTGACTCTGCTTGAGAATGTCACATTTATCCACATCTATTATTTTTATTCTTTATCACATCTTCGGTTCATTTGTTTGATAAGAAAATCAGACTTTTTTTTTGTTTGTAGCTTTCACAGCCTGCTTATTCCCCACCCGCACAGACCTGAGGGGTCCTTAAAAAATGGGTGTTCTGCTTGCCACCTGCTCTTTCTCTGGAATAAACACTAATTTATTCAAGAGTTCACTCCGAGCTGTTAGTAGTTCAGCAGCAACTTTGAGAACTCTTGGGTTAATACCATCTGTTTCTTATGGTGTTTGTTATTATACATTTTATTGATCTGCTCTAAAACCCCTTCTGCTGACACTTCACTTTGAGGCAGTTTTTCAGACTCGTTCCCTGTAAGTAAAGGCAGAAACGTCTCTAAGCTCCCATGTGGGTAACACTAATGTAAACAGTTCTTTCAGCCATTCTGCTATGGCCCCAGCATCCTCCAGTGCTTCCTCCATGGCTCAGCCATCTGTCAGTCCTACAGACTTAGGAAGGATGCTTGGTTTTCATGTTTTTAGAGAGACTGTACTACCAATTTCCATGCCTTTAGCAGATTGCTTCTCAGAATCAGTTTTAATATAGGTTATTATGGTTTTACATTTTGCATATCAGAATTTTTACACATTTTCTGATTTGCACCTTTGGATACAAATTCTGCTTTTTGAAGGATATAATTTTACTTATAATTGCCTCTTTACCTCTGTTGTTTAACCCCTTTTTTTTTTCTTTTTTTTTCTTTTATATTTTTTGTCATTTCGATTATTTCTATAGGAATAAACATTTATGCTGAGATGAAATATGGTATCTTTAAAAATTCTTGAAGATATTTTGCCCTTTTAATTACTCCCCTTCATCCTTTAAAGCAGTTTCCTGATTACTACAGTTTCCATTTTGAAGTTAAATGTTACTGTAGTGATTTTTTTCACTTCTATAACATTGCTGAATCTGAATCTGCAGTTACTAGTCTTCCTTTAGAAGATAATTGCTTCAAGGTACACTCACCAGTGATTTCTAAGAATGTAACTTTTGTATGGTGTTTTACCTTGACACTTAGCTAACATTCATGGGAAAGGAGAGGTCTCATTGCAGCTGTGTTTTCAGCCCTTGCAGGTTCTCTTTTCACTCACACTACTGTGCAGCCAATATTCCCCTCCAGATCATGAAGTCAAGACAACTCATAATATGCTCTCCATTTAAACATGAAATTTTAATGTGAAGAATTTCTGTGGTGCAAATTTAGAGATTCTATTTTTTAGTGATAATTTATATTAACCATGTACACCAACAATGCAGATTTTCTGTCCCAGTGCTTTCCTCAGCATAAAGCAATGGTCTCTAATTTGCTCTTTGATTTTCTAGAGTTCCACTATTTATTACCCTTTCACAAAGTACCTGAAATTTATGTCATGCCAACTGTCTCACTCATAGCTTTAGGTTTTCCCTTTAACTCCACTGTTACTTCCACTGCTGCTGTTATCCACATGAACATTCACCAACAGCTCCAGAAAAACATTCTCTAGGTAATTGTCCAGATGGCTCATGAAATTTGCCACTTCTGCACCTGGCAGAGAAGTCATCATGCATAATATACTTACCTGGAAGGTCTTTTTTTTATAAAACATATAGTTTTTAAAATAAATAAATTAGGAAAGATAACTTTTTTTTTTTTGTAGATCGTCTTGTTACAGAGGGTGTTCATAAGTTGCTCCCTTAGAAGCATGGAACAGAGAGTATTGACTCAAGAACCCTGGCATGAACATTTACAAAGCTACTTAATTGTCTTCATGCAAGTGCTCCTTCGAAGCTCTTATTTGCCATATGTTTATAATAGTTAACAATTGGTGAGCTGTGAATATGTGATCATTTTATACCAATCTGGTGTGCTAGTAGTTTCTTTGCATTAGATTAGATTTCTGTGCATCCATTGTCTTGCCTTTGACCTGATAGCCACATTGCAGGTCTTTGGGACAGAGTAGGAAGGCTTTCTTTTTATTCTGTAATTCCTGAGTTACTGTTAAAGTTCCGTCATAATCCAGAGTTACCAATTCTACATAGGCTGCACCTTCATCCTGCCTGCCTGTGCGAGATGGATGGCCCTCTTGACATTCCTGGTCAGAGAGTTGAGTCAGCAGGGAGTTCCTGCTGTAGACACAGAGTCCCTGTAGTAGCCAGGGAGTGTTGTGATTTTAGAGACATATACACAAACACACATGCCCCTTGCAAGAGTGAACTTACTGTGTGACAAATGACAGAACAACATTCATACACAGAAGTATTGAACTTCCATGATGCAATGCCAAGCCTCCAGTAGGGACTGCTATAAAAGTTAGTGCAAAGCAGTCAGAGGCAGTGTAGTCAATAAAAAACTTACATGGCGATGTGGTATGCAGCCTTAGAATGCTAAGTTCAAGCACCTTCCAAATCTATCATTTACATAGATCTTCATATTTATTCAATGTTAAGGTGATGATGATGATAAGGATTATGATTATTATTATTATTATTATTAAGTCTAATGGTTTTATGTACAGTACCTTAGTCTTTTTTTAGGAAGTTGAATGTATCATTTAACAAGTGACTTAGAACTTACCCTAGGAAAAATCTCAGTTGTTGCATTGGCATTGACAGATCTTTTGAGTGGGATGGTAACAACTAGAGGCAAATTCTGTCATAAACAGTGATTTTACAGAGCTTATAGAAACTCACAAACCGTTCAATCAGACCTGTGGCATTAGTAAAGCCTCTTTCACCAGCAGGAAAAAATGCACCTGCTCTCATGCATTTGAAGACTATAACACAAAGTTCCAGCCTAAGATCCTTTATACTTTCATTCTTCTGATTTCTTGCATCTAGCTCTATGCAGTCTTGTCTCGTGTATTCCTTACTCCATCATTGTCTGTTCCTGCAGTCCTTGTATGCATACAGCATCGGAGCAGCTCCATTGCTTCCTTTTTTGCTACTTTTTCTATCACAGAAGATAGGAATTCCCTTTTGCTGTGAGTCACTTGCTGTGAGAAAAAAGAATTTTCAGACTTGACTACAGCCTTGCTCCATCCTATGGCATACACCCACATAAAAGATTAAGGAAGATGACTCATGTCTGGGTAAGTTTATTGCTTTACAGAAATCTATTAATTCTCTTGGAAAAGGTATTGGAAAAGTGGTTGGAAACTCAATTTTAATGAAAGATGGTTCATACCGTGCCAGAAAGAAAAGGACTGCATCGTGACCCAGAATGCTCTGGAAACCATTTCCTGTAAGTTGTCAGAAAAGGCTGCACTTTCACGCTATGTGAAGCCCCTCTTCCATTTTCTCCTAGTGCACCTTTTGGAGTACATACAGTAAATACATGTAGATGAAGGCACTAGAGATGTTTCTGGATCTTTGTTGTGCACTTCAAAGGTACAGCTGTAGAATTTACAGACAAAAACAGTCCAGGGTACAATAATGGAGAGGATAATATTGCAAACATATAGGGTCTCGGTCATTCCTTCATTTGTCTTCAGCTTGATGGAAGAAGGTCTACAATAAGTGAAGGATGGTCCTGCTGTAATGAAGCTGTCAGCAGTAACGAAAGTCGTTTGTGCATGGCCTACCACACTAAATTACTACTGACTGCCCTAGGCACAGCTCTCATCAATCCAAACACACCTGCTGCGTAGGGCAATGTGGACCATGGGGGAAGGCATCATTATTCTCTCAGAGATACCTCTGCTGGTTCTTCATCATCTCCCATCCCTCCTCTACATAAGTTATCATTGATCAAGTCCTGTTATTTCTTCAGGTATAGAGCCATGGTACATACAGTAACATCATTACTCTTCTCTGCAATTCACAGACACCTCTAAATTATTTCTTGCCCTTCCAAATGAGTTATTGTCCAGCATCTAAGCATCTAAGCTCTTCTTTTTTTTCCACTTGTGCCCTGAATATCAATCCAGAAAATAAAAAGCAATACTCCACTTAAATTTGTACTTCCTAGAATTAAGTCAGTTACTCTATTTTCTCTAAAACAGAACATTGGAACACTTCTAATTATGTCTCTTTAGTTGCGGTTCATGTAAAAATTTTCTGTAGAAGGGGCCCTGAACAAAAAGAAATATCTGCATGTTACCAGCGCAAATGCATGGACAACGTTCCATGTCAAAAAGTAAGACAGGTCATGTGGATATCAGAAAAATAAATTTCATCAACTTATCCCTTGGCTATAAATGCCAGGCAAAATCATTGACAGAGAGAAGCATTTCTTCAAAATTAATTCTGTGGAATTAATTTTTCTGCACAGGAGAGAAGGATGGTATTTTGTTTACATAATCAGCACTCTCTAATTATATTCTTTCTGATGAACTCATCACACCTTGACATTTATTTTACATCACTTGTACTGTATCAGTCTCAAAATTAAACCAAGACTGAAGTGTTTACTCCTGAATCTGTCTCTCATGGATTTGCCTGGTCCCAGGATTATTTCTTCTGTAAAGCTATAAATGGTACAAATTCTGTTGCACAGCATAGTGAGAGGATTCACTTTTCTAGTGTTTGCTAAGTAAACTTATGCACAGTACTGTTGGAACACCAGCTATCATTTTAACTCTGTATATAAAGACTGACCACTCTGTATCATCTCCGGACTATGTATCCCATAACCTATGCTCCCATCCTCAGGTTCTATATGGGCGCTACATCCTGCCTGTGAGCCATACAAGGTTCTGCATTAAAACAGTAGCAAATGGATGCTATGTCTGTGAAATCTCCCTTTCTTACTTTTATATTTTCCATACCTTTCTATGCATTTGTTCAGAGCTGCATTCAATGGCTAACCCCCATTTTTCAAAAGTTAGGCACATCAGTGTAAGTTCCACCTCCAAGTTGCACTTTCTGGTTCTGATGAAAACCTGAACATTCCATAAGGCATCCTGAAAAGCTGCCCTTTAACAGGAATCAGAACAGATCAGAGCAGCAGTGAGGTAATTTTGGTTGTTCATCTTAAAACCAGTGATAAGTCAATGACTTAAGACATTGGGCAGAGCATGGAGTACCCAGATCTATTTTAAATAAAAACCACATCTTATATCTGTATCTTATTTGTATATGCAAAATAAACACTGTCTTCCATACAAAAGTGATTCACCTTCAACATTCCATTTTGTGTGATGGCAACATAATTTTACAATATCCATCACTTCTATCTCACTGCATTGTTAGTTCCGTATCACTAAAATGACTTTGTTACCTATATCGAATGTGCTTTTAGAGTCCAGCACTGAAAGTTATTAGCATCCAAAAAAAACTAACACTTTTCATTCGCAAATGTAAACCTGGCTCTATCATAAAAAGCAATGAAATTAATATATCAGGGAGAAATATGGGAGACTGCCAGGTTAATAGTTTAGAATATTGGGACAAAAATGTGTCTGAAAAATGTATTTGGTTACTTACAAGAAGAAGTGAGTCTTTTGTCTATTAGTATTTTTGACTATTTAGCCTTCAGATTTATGTTCAGGTATAAGTCATTAGACGCAACGTCTATGTTTACAGTTATGAACCAGGTTGAATGCTGAAATGGCATAAGAAGAAAGTGGGAAAAGAAAGTGTGTATATATTAATATGTGATCATCAGAATGAAATTAATTTGTGCACAATTTTAAGAATGTTATCAAAGTTTTAGGGGTAAAAATTGACAATTAGGAAATTACAGGACTGAGGGAGTTCCTGCAAAGTTAGTTTAGCCTCTGGTATGTATGCATCATGATACATCTCTTAGTTCCATGATCCCTTGCTTTTATTTACAAAGAAGTGTTGTTTCAAACAGTGCTCAGCATTCACAGGGTGTACTTAATGAACAGCTCTTCAATATTTGATTTTCTTCTTATTGTTCAGTGTGTGCTCTTAGTTTTTATTTACTGCATTACATTCAAACCCTGCCCTGAATACACAACTGTTCATTTCCTCATGGACTGTTCTGTGGTGCTGATGACTAATATCTAAGTGCTTTGCAAACGTTAATGAATTTATCTTCTCAAACCCAGGTGAGGTGAAGGCTGTCATTATCCTCTTATTGTAGACCTAAAACTGAGCCACAGAGGAGTTCAAGTCAAATACAGCCACTAACACCAAGTACACTGAGATATGTAGCACCTAAGTTTTCGGAGTATTTAGCAGTCAATCTGATTTTGTATGCTGAGAGCACATCCCTGATTGACTGCAGCTATAGTTGTGAGGATTTTACTCTCCTGCCAATCAGGAAAAAGAGTCTCATGCTGGGCACCCTGGGAACAAGGCACAAACTGTTAATGACCCCATCTGAAAACTCCTCTTGGATTTTAAGTCACTTGCTAAGCAACACATCAGAATTCATCAGAAAAGATGAGGATAAAACCTAATTCTTGATTTCAGCATATGTCTGTTTTAACTGTGAGATTTTATCTTCTTAAAATTCCTGCCTCAAAAACAAAAATGCACAACAAAAGAAGGAAAAACCCATGCAAGTTACTGGTACTGCACAGTAGGGATTCCCCATACTTTATTCTTTTAAAAAGTTTATGTTTTATCTTAAGTCATAGTTTAAATGGCAGACATCTGGAAGTCAATTTAAGACAAGGCCAGTCAAGTCTTTTGACCTGATGTAGTCTAATTAGAAAATCATTGTTGTGGAGGGAAAGACAGGTGTATCATCCCGGACAACAGAAGCTGACTGGAGTCACTTATCTCATGAGCAGTTACAGATGTGTTTAGTTTTCTGTCCCTTTTGCATCTCTGATCTCAGAAACACATCCTTGTCTCATGTAACAGATGGAAATGTGCAAAGTCTTTGCCCTGTAACATCACCACTTTTATCATTGAATCAAAGAGTAATTGAGGTGAGAAGGGTTATCAGCCTTTGCCATTTTAAAGAATGTCCTTAAACTAGTAGCAATTTAGAACCCTGCTACTACTAATTTCTGATTTGATTCAGGACACATTCTCTGGCCTGCTCATTACCGAATGAATGAGCAATATTTACTCATTTACTCATTAATTTATTATCTATCTAAATACCTTAATTGTCTAGATTACCCATCTAAAGACAGGCCCACATAAAGAATCTGTACCTATAGCTTTATTGCCCAACACAGAGCACTGGTAAACCTCCAGAGTCAGTGCAAATTATCAGTAAATAATATGGACAGCTTTTCTAGGGCTCATGATAATGGCAAGTATGGTTAAATATAAAATATGACAAAAAACTAGAACAAGTCTTAGTACAGCTTCCAGATGACAGAGTGTTTCAATGCTACTAATACAAGTCTAACCAAGAACAGCCATCTGAAAACAGCAGCCTCATAGAACATTTTCCAAATGACTATTTTAATGGCATTTAGTAAGTTAAAAACAAAGGGCAGCATACTTAGTTTTGGAAGGAAAGATACAAGCAATTTCTAACACTAAATTGATTGCAATTCTTTATGCCGGTACAAGGAGTAGTCAGAGTGAGCATCTGAATTATTATAAACAATATACAAGATAAATTGATCTATTTCATTATTTATCTTGATCACAAATAATAGTGGTTAGTAATTTTGGCTGAAGAATGGAGTAAAGTAAGCTTTGTGAAAACACACTGAAAAAGTTAAGAGGTAAGGTAGCCTAATGAAATTGAGCAGAGACTGAATGATCCTGCCAATAAAATTATCCAAGATGTCAACCATAGTTTTAAACCGGGGTTTTCTTTTAATTTTTTCTCTTGCTCTTTCTTCTCCAATTTTGCTGTACTCCATCTACTCTTGCTTTCTTTTCATGCTAAAATACTGCATATTTAGAAAATGCTTAAACAAATACTTCAGAGAAAACTCCTGTTACTTCAGTAATAAGGTAGTTTCTAGCCTGAGATGGTTGCATAAATAAGTATACAGGTATTTAATGATCATCCTACAGAATCAAAGAGTTCTTTATGGACCAGAATGACTTTCTGTACCTCCTATATCCACTAGATGCATATGCTCTGGGAACACAGGTATTGCAGTGCTCTGAGTTTCTTTATTTTGCCTCATGCTTTTTTTTTTACTCCTTTTATCCTCTTCCTTTCTCTGTAGTGTATTTGTTTCCCCTAAATATTTTCTCCCAAATTTCATTGATTTTCTCATCTTCCCATTTATTCTTCTTTCTTTTCCTTACTCACCTTCATATTTTTTCTTCTCTTTCTGTTTTATGTCTTCTTTTAAACCTTTTTTCACTCTGTACTCAATCCTACGCTCCTGTAAGCTCAGTCTCTCAAGTCCCCATTCCCATCTCCTTTTCAGAATTACTTTCCTTCTAGATATATCCATTCTTTCTCTTGTCATTTTTCCTGTCTTTCTTCTCTGTGACCCTACTGACCAGTGACCACAGAAACAGTTAAACACCGAGTATTCACTATACCTTCCTTTCCTAAGTGACCCATCTTATCTTTATGAGTATTATTTGTATTTCAAAGAAATGAGACACCCTAAGTGATCCCAAAGGTCTTGAGGGCTAGGAATAGTGCATTTAGGATAGTACATCTAGGAAGAGTAAACTAAGAAACAGTGCTCATGCAAACAACTTTCAATCAAGTAAACAAGACCTTCAAAAAGAGAGGGATTTTAGAGAGATCAAATGTAAGTGATTTGAAAATTATTTTTGGAAGCCTAGGGAAAAACTTCCCAATTTTGACTGTACTCAGATGTTCTACACCTTGATCCCAATACCTTGAATATAAGGCCATATCTGTCAGTCTACTACCGTTTGCTCTGTCTACTTCTCCTTCACTTTGGATTATAGTCTTTCTAATGGCCTCTGATTGTTACTGTTACAAAGAACAGGATCTGTCTTTCTGTTTTTGCATATGAATCCCCATTCTTTAAAAAAGCAAGGCTCAAGGAGTCCCCATGAAGAAGCCTGCACATAGCTCAAAGAAATGAACTATTTTCCTCTAGCTGCATTTTAATTGAGACCTAAAAACAATGAGAATAAAAGAAGTGGCATGTGTAGATCGTGGTTAAGAATTTACAGCTAACCAAAACAACCGTAGCAAGGTTCAGAGAGTGAGTTCTCTCCCTGGGAATGCCTGACCTTACAGGTCAAACACTTTCTTTCTAGTCCATCCTTTCACAGCAGATGAATACAAACTTTACTGCAGAGACACAATAACTGCTGACCAGAGAGAATGGCAATCTATGGTGAGGAATGAAAGACACTTCTCCTGTGCTTACAGAGAAATACTCAATATATTTCTCTTCTATCATCAAATGGCAACAAAGCTGCTTCTCTAGCCGCCAATTTTTCAACACATCTTCACTGGTACAAAGATAAAATGAAACAAACATAAAATGAATCAAATATATGTGCAACCATCTTTAAGACCTAATAATTAATAATTTCTAATCTGGTTTAGAGCCCATCCCTCATCAACTGTAGTAGTCATTAAGGATACAATTGCAACATCAATACAAATTGAGCTTTCAATTGCTCAAGTATATCTTAAAGAATGTTGTAAAGTTAATAATTTCAAATAGAGAAAAAAGAAGTAACAAGATTTGTTTTAACATAGCTTTATATTAGCAGAAAACGAAGAACAGCTCGCAGATTATAAACATCCCTTCTCAAGCAGCTATACCCATTCAAACTAAAGGTCCACACCTTTGCTTTGGGTGCAAATTGCCAAAACTTTCCTTATTTGATGTAATTGTGCGCCAGTGTTCTAGTGATATCTGTACCATAGCTTTAAATTTTTCACATGTGGTCCTAGCTGCAGGAGCAGCCACTGTTCTGTGAGACATTTAATGTAACAATTTAACCTTCGTTCAGATATTCTCTGCAGCTTTGGCTATGGAAGTGTAAGACACTACTAAACTCATCTTGTTTTGTACCACACCTCTGTTGTGAGTTGCGCACCCCACAGCAAGGCCAGCAGAAGGGAAGGAACCTGTTTTGTGAGTGAACCTCATCTACTGCAGCACAAGGAACACATTTTAGCTGAAAACACCAGTGAAGGCTGTCTATACTGTGCCAGCTGACTTCGCATTGGAACAGAAGAATAACAATAAGTGGCTGGGAGCCTGTAACAGCTCTCATTATGCACTTAGCTGTGCAGAGCAGATGATCACAAAGGGAAGAGACATATGCTGATTTCTTGTTTCCTCTTCTGGATTTCATTGTCCCCATGACTAAACTCAGATCTTGCTCAGAATGAAAGTGCCTGCGTGCTTTCCATGCAAGAAAAATCATAGATGACCTTGAATTTGTGTATGTACAGACTGTGGTTTGTACTTTTGAATTTTTTTTCAAAAGTCTGGTGAATGCATTGTGATCTTGGGTAAAATGTCAGTTAGTCTTCTATGCTTTTGAAATGCTTTTGTGAGCACTTTGCTGTAACCCCAGCTAATACAGCTGCTTCTAAAAGAGAGCAGCAACCTTGACAGGTTTCCAAGATGTCAGCCTGCCCTGTATAGGAATGCAAACTAACACACAGCCTTTGTCAAACTGGTCAGTCTGCACCCCGAGATAATGATTAAAAATTAGAAAATGCGTAGCTTAACAGTTGTATCTTGTTTTCTTATTCCCTTTCCTGCCCTAACTTAACACAATTTAGTCTGCAAAAGCTCTTCTCTGAAATCACATTGTGAAAGGTTTTGATAAGCTATCACCGTGTTAAGACATCTCTCCAAGGAGGATCTGAGGGAAATGTACAAAGGCTTTGCATTAATGCATATGAATTCAGTAATATATCGAGTTGCCTTTCTCCTAGGATGTGGAAATTCAAACAACACAGACATGGCTGATGTGACTGGAGCTCATAAACTGTAAGCTCCCAAAGCCTTGGCAGCCTTCCTTTTCTAGTAGGTGTATGGGATTACTTCTGGGGCAGAGTGAGGCTGTTTCGAATCGCTCCGTTTTCTTCATCAAACTTCATGTGCTCACTTCTGGAGATTGCTACTGAAAGGTGTCACTACTGAGATAAAGATTCTGTTTATTAATTTCACTGATTGCAAATTGTGTCTGTGTTGAAAGATACATCATTCACAGAAAGATGCATTTTCATATATCAATAGTAAAGGGCTGTAAGTACCTAGAAAGAATTATTTTAATAAGATTTTCAGTCTTTACTGTGCTCAGCTGAAGAGAAAACATATGACTGAGAAATCCATTGTCTGGCCCTTCTCAAGAATATCCAACATAATCACCTAGTTCCATGTTTTCCAAGTGCATTGTCTGCAGGGTCAGATTTGGCACCTGATTTTCCTAAGTGGCTGCACATTTCCAGCAGCCCATGAAATCAGTGTCTGTAGTGTCTTGAAAAAGGTGCCCAAGATCAGAGAATCTTTTGCAAAGTCAGAAAATTACTTAATTTCTTTGTGAGATGGAAAAGGAAAGTAAGCATAATGATACAAATACCTCTCAGTTTATTCTAAGATCAACAGCTTATATCTTAATAAAAGAACCATGAGCATTTCAGATGAAGTGAAATAGTGAAATTCATTAATAGTTGCTCTTTATAGCCTAGTTTCCTATGTTGTCATTGCATTAACAAATTCTCTTTAGGCGCCAAGAACCTGTGTTTTTTTCTTGTGGAAATTTTGTTGTGACTGGATAATTCTCAAATGACAGAACAAATAACTCTGGATACAGATAGCACAATGCAACCTATTAGGGCCAGTTATTTCCTGTATCTAGCATAAGTAATTTCATTTGCCATTTAGCACACAGAAGTTGCATTTCTGGATCCAAAACCTCCTGAGATGCAGGCTCATGTTGAGAATCTTGCTCAGAGTGCCTACTCAATAAAAGTAGATATATTTAGGGATAATGTTATCTGAGATAATAAGTAAACAGTTTATTCTTCCTATGTGTATGCAGAAAAAAATGTGCTCATGATATTTGCTAAAGTTATGTCTGTCCTTTAAATTATTATTGTGGGAAATACCTGCAATGCTAAGAGCATAGGATGTGGCTCTATCTTGTGTCTGGCCCCACATACCATCCTGATGGTTTATGAAACCACAAATGAAATTCAGATAGTTTCCCAAGTAGAAAATTTCCTTCAGGAAGAACAGGGCTTAAGCTGCCTCCATTTAATTTCACAGAAGAATCAGGATCAAAGGTGGGAGCAGCTGTCTTTGCATGCAGACGTGCAAAAGAGATTGCAGTTTTATTGCTGCCCATCAGTATCCTTGCCTACACATTTCACATCCTGATGTCAAGTCCAGCCTTCAATAGTGTGGCTTTCATGTCACTCCTCATAAGAACAAAGATGTAAACCTATCTGGCCAAAACCCAGCATACATAATTACTTTTTATTGAGTAATCTGCATTGGACTTTCAGCATTTTTCACCATTATTTGTCTTAAGGACTGAGTATCTTTGAATGGTGTTGAAGTTGCTGTCACATTCAACACTAAAGGTGGCAACTTAGTCATTTAAAAAAGCAATTTCACTGAGCTAAGTAGTGAAGTGCCAAAACCACCCAAGGGCTTCAATGGAATCAGCATAAAGCCAGTGTAAAGCTGAAAAGCAAGGAGTAATTTATAAAGGCAGAGCAATTATCAGAGACAGGGTTCCATCAAGGGCATAGCGGCACAACAGCTTGATCTGTATGGTAAATTCCAAGACTAACTTTAATGACTGCGAAAGGTTGGGACCTTTGTTCTGTATCTCTGGAAATCTGGAAACTCTGGCAGAGCAGCGGCTGCTTGGTGCCACAACACTTAGTTAAGATAAAGAATCAGAGTGATTCCTCTGATACAAAGATATTGAAAAGATGGAGAGAAACCATGCACACAAAATAGCTTATGCAAATTGCCTCTGGTGATGCTTCAAAATGCACTCTAGGTGGATTAATCAGTGTTAAAAGAAATAACCAGCAAAATAAAAAATGCTGGGATATGTCTAGACTTCTCTTCAGGGAAAGAATATTTTGGCTGTGGGCCATATCTCTTGATTTGTTTATGGAGTTACAGGATCAGCTATCATTAAGCACTGTTAAAAGATGAAAAGCTCAGTTTGGAAGCTGGGAGCTTGGATCTGGAAGGATGAGTAGTGGCACGTTGCTGGATTTCGGGAGCCAGTTTCCAGCAGCATCTGGAGTATGCCATTAAATTTATCCCATGTGGACAGTTGTTTGCATCAACCTATTAGTGATGACTATATCCCCGTGGTTTTGAGCACCTGACTGAAATATGCTTGCATTAAGTACTATCTGATAGTGATGACGACTTAATATTCATGTGGTAAGACTACTGGAAGATTATGTCCTTTTCCCTACTCCTGTTTGTGCCATATGTTTCATGTAACATTTTGATTAATCGATATGTATGAAACAGCAGCTCTGACACGACTGTAATTAAAACAGCAATATGGGATAGATTCTCATTTGGCACAAGTGGGTACAGTTCTGTCGACTTCAAAAAAGTCATGCCCTATTCATACCAGAGCAGCATTCAATCTCACAATGAGATTGGAGTAAAAAGCCAGAGCAGACTGAGTCAGCCCTACTATGTCTCAATCCAGAGGCCACCTGTGAAATAGTAACAAAACCCTGAGAGCACAAATGTATGGCATCCCTGAATGGTGTTATTTGCTCGGCCAGATGGCATTAAAGACGATCCTGCCATCAGCTAAGAAAAGAATATTTGCTACCCAGTTGACATTCCTATTTTTTCAATAGCTGGATTTGATAGAAACAAATATATCCAAATTTAAGTCATACTATATTATAACTGTGTTACCACTGTAGGTAATAATTCCAGTACATAAACATTGAATTTTTTTGTGCTTGAAGAAAAGGTAGCTCAGACCATGGGGAAAATACTGTAAGCCTTTCATCTCATAGTTATGTTACTAGAGCAGCACAAAGGTATGTCAGTTCTTGCCATTTGATAAATGATTTAGAGACTGCAGAAAATCAGTGATCAGCTAGTAATCTTGTCAAGTGAAAAGGCGGTTTTCTTGAACTTTCTTATGTTTGATCAGTGTGCAGCACCCCAGAGATGATAAGACCTTTGTGGCTGATCATTCTCTCAATGTCCCATTATGGGGACTCCCCTAAACAGTTCGCTGTATCGGAGGGCAGTTCCACTGACTCGTTCAGAGATACGTGCCAACAGCGCATCAGAACCAAATCCTTTATTGCAATTTAGGAAGAGATACCCCCTTTCTGGGTCTCCCCACTCCTAGCTGAGCATGTTGTCCACTGTCAGGAACTGCTTGCCTCCTTAAAGGATGGAATAACACACTTTATTTATAAATACACTGACAATACAAAATTGTGCTATCTTGAGATAATCATTTAGTGTACACAGAGTAAGGCTCTTACCCAATAGGCATCTCTATGGGAGACAATATGGATTCAGCCTGTTGACTGATCCCTAAATTATCATGGAGTCTTCCCTACTTTCTCCCCATCCTTCCCTCACTTTTATACTATTTCTTTTCTTTTGGGTGGGGCTTGAGTGACTCTACTCATGCATACCTTTATTACTGACTGGTGTAAAATTCTCTGGTTCCACTCTTGAAGATGTAGACAATAAAACAGAGAGTGCATGCTCAGTGAGGGGTCATCGTACCTTGGAGGCAGGTAACTTTGGCTTAAACTCCAGGGATTCGGGTGTGCATTGGTATTACAATGAGATTACAATGAAACAAGTTCATCCAAGGACAGCAATTTTGCCCCAGCTGGTGGTTCAACAGCAAGACTTGTTCTATGTCCCTCAGCTGACATCTGCTGTGTGATTTATTGGCTACATGGTACCATCAGGTTCCTGTCCCCGAAAGGATTGCAACAGAGACTATCCACAGTGTCTCCGTTCCACACCACCCTCCATTTCATTCCTCTTAGCATGTGCTTAAGGTTGCAGGCTCTGTGTGTGGGGAATCACTGTTGAAGAGATTTTCTGCGTGCCAGCCGCATGCCATCCAGGAAGTACCAATTGCATTTTACTGTAATTTCTATGCTCTTATTACTTTTGTTAGAATATGGGTTTAACTTCCCACTTTTCTGTAATTTTAACCCCAATCATCTTCCCTCAGATCTCATTGCAGTTCTACAAATTTAGAGATCACATTAGAAAAATCTGTATTAAATAGGTCTCTAACAGGTAGCCTTGCAAGGAATGAGATCTGATGCCAAAGTTAAACTTTCATGTCACCTTGAGGTTTTGGAGTAAATTGGTCATGGCCTGATTTGGAGTCAGGTTGTAGCGTCATACGTATTTGTTCTCCACTGGGAAACCAGCTTGAGACAAGGCAGACAACAATGACTAAAGCAGTTCGTAGAGGCGATAATTAATTGATTATATCTCTTAAGAAAGTGGAAAGGGCTGTTAAAAAGTTGCAACTATTCCAGATGCAGGCAAAATTTTAAACAGTTAAGCTTAAACAAAAAGTTTGGAAATAGTGAATTGAGATTGCAAGCTAAAATATTTTCTCTCTGTCTATAATGTTAAAGATGAATCTAGATCTAGACCTAGATAGATACAGTTAGGATAAACTGAACTGGGATATCTTGTTCAATTTGTGCTCAGACACATCCATATCTGTATCCTCACTTAAAGTGAGTAAAGCAATTCCAGAAAAGTCTGCCAACTTGTGGTTTGTGGTCATTTGATTTGTCTTTGTTGCACACTGTTCAATATCCTATGGAACAAGCTACATTTGTAGGAAATGGTGCAATTTCTCTTCAAGATTTTGCTCATTTGTTGTTGTTGTTGTACAACCCTAGCTTTGTCCATTTTTATGATTTAGTTATGCATCAAGGTCATAACAGTAAATTTACAACATGGTAAGTTTCATTTCCTGCTTCCATGTTGTCAAGTAAATGAAGGTCATCATGGAAAGAAATGAAATGTGGGTGAAAGCAGAATCTCATTCTTCATTGCACTCTTAAACAGATGTTATTTTTCATTATTATTTTCTCTATGCAACATATTAAATGCAAGCTGTTCCGCTTGATGGCTACAGTGAAGAGATTCAAGATGGCAGCTTGAAAAAGAAATCCCTATGTCATACACTCTCATAACGAGTTTGTGGGTTTTGCTTTTTATTTTTCACTGGGTTTTTTTTTTTTTTTTTAATGTAAAACAAACTTATTTAGACTGAAAGTGCCAGTTACTTTTAGCATGGAAAATGAAACACAGAAAATGCAGAGTAGGTCCTGTCAAGAAAGTTCAGGTTGTAAAATTATTCCAGACAAGCTTGCAGAGGTATGAAAACCTCTCTTCTGTAAAATTGTCAGATTATGTGTTATATTGTGACTGCAAAATGTTGGAGATCTTTATATGTTGCCCCCTGCCTATATCCAGGGTCATTTAGAAGGACGTTACACAGTTTTTCTGAATTCATTGTTTATCCTTGGATGAATTTGATTTGAGGAAATTGTCTGAGAGTAAAATCTAGCCATCCCTGACCTTCCATGGAAGTGTGTCTTTGTTCTGAAATAAAATCCTAATTAAACAAGACTTGTTACACAAACACAGCTTGTAGGACCTACAAATGGGGTGGAGGGGAGAAGAAATCCTTCTAAGTAGACTATGAGAAGGCTGATTCAAGGCAGATCATAAAGAGAGTCATGGGGTCTCATTTTCTTATCTGCTTATACAAGTTTTGTATCATTGTTATTGCACCTTACCAAAACTGGTGTAAATAATTACGAACCAAGTTCAAATTGCTTCAAGATGCCACAGCAAAGTGATATATCTATAGTTATCTCCTTAGCAAGATGAAGGAGGGAGAGTTAATTTTAAGAGTTTAGCCATGAGAGGATCTCTGTATGCGTGGGCACACAAACATCTACCTACACACTTTAAACTGCAAACAGAAAAAGAAGAAGCTTCAGAAAAGATTAACTGCGGTGGGGACTTGTGGAGGTTGCCAGCTGTGACACTGCTCTACAACAGGTTTGTTCTGGAGGCATCAGGTCAGCCCAGACTGCAGTGAAGGGAAAGGTGCTGATGCCCACAGGCCAGGGAGGGAGGAAATCTGCCTTTTGCTCCTGTCCTGGGTGAGAACTCTGCGTGCTGGCAGCAGGGAGCACAGACGAACCCTGTGCACTGTGTCCCGTGCCAGAAGTAGAAGGGGACACATCTGTAGCTAGATTTCTTTAAAAATAGTTAGGGATAAATTCGGTTAGGGAGAGAAAGACAAATGCAGCAGGCTGATTTGCAGTATTTATGAAGTACTCATAATGACATCAGAGAGTGAAGGCAGCTGCAGATTCTGTGTCCTCAGCCAGGTAGCATGACAAATTTGCTCCTCTGAGTGCCGTTTTCCATGGATTGTTGCAGTAGGCTAGACTAGATAGAAATACCAAGAAGCCATGGCTAATACCAGAGTCCAGTTATGATGAGAAAGAAAAGCAGACCTTGATCTAACATAGAGACTGCTGAAGAAAAAATTGTGGAAAAAGACAGAAATCTTTGATCAACTCCTGAACATTATATTAACTTGAAAAAAACCAGACATTAATTCTTGTGAAAGGAGATAGTAGAAGTCCTTTAGGAATGCTGCACTAAGTGTGTGTACCTTCTACAATTTGTTTGCAGGTAAGTGTCAATCAATGCAAAGAGCTGAAAAATGAAGTATTGCTGATCCAGGACTGATTAAACTTCATGACTGAGATCATTGTAATCAACAGGAAAAAAAGCCTACAGAGGCATTGGTATTTTTTTTCCAGATAACTGAGAAGTCATTCTTTTTATCTTTCCTGTGTTTTGAATGGTGAAAGTGGGATGCTTACAAGAGGGGCTGAACAGGTAGAGTCTTCTCGTGTCCCTTTTTTCATTTTAATACTTCTCATTTTCCAGTAGGGATGCAAATGTGCTGTGTAGGCAAACTGAAAACACAAAAGTGTTTGTATTTGACTATTGAAAAAAACCCTTTAGAAAATGAGAACACATAACATGAGACTGGGAATATGGGAGAAGGGAGAGTGAGGAAGTGGAGAAACACCTAATACTGAGACTTTTTATTGAGAAAGGCGTAAAAACACTTTCCCTGTAGCCAAGATGCTTCAATCATCGGACTCGCCAAACTCTTTTTGACCACTGTGTTTTATCAGCTTTGGAAATAATGCTTCAGGAATACTCAGTTCAGGTGATATTATCAGATCTAGATAAACCCTCTGAAATACCCCTTGCATTATTAAAAGACTTGCAACAAACATAGTAAGAGTGGGGCTATGAGCAAGGACTTAGGCAGCAGGACTTGCCTTCTCTTCTCCAACCTTGACTCCTCCATTCCTGCAGGCTGAGCAGAGGCAGTGGCTGCAGCAGCCAGTGCAACTCAGGCTTATTAACCTTCAGCTGGTGTCCCACTCCAAGGACCAGAAGGGTAGGCAGTCTTTTGTCCTTTCTGTGGTAAAGCTACTGCCAGAAAGCTGCTCCTGCACCCCTCAGTTTCTACCTGCTGTCACAGAAAAATGTCATAAAGGAAACAGACACTTTTACTTTCTGCATTATACTTGGGGGAAGAGAGGGTATTCCCTCTGCTGTTTTTCTATCTTAAAAAAACATTTCCCCTGTCTCTCTACATGTAAAAATTGGACTTTTTATCCACTACTGTATGTAGAAATGTAATATTTCTGTTTGCAATACCAATTTCACAGTTGAGCAGGATCTGCAGAGACAGAGAATTCTAATAAAATTGCAGAAACATTTAATGCAATGACTGGCAGATGGGGACAGGGTTTGTGGCAGCTCCATTTTTCTGATTATGTTAACAAAACATGGCATGTGCTTTTCTAACATGTAGACAATTATTCCATTTATAATTTGAATCTGATGACTGAAACTCATCAGGTAACTTTTTTGAGAATGTGTTTATCACCTGAATGATCTAATAATACAGAAGTAGTTATTTTCCTTCCCTAAAAATAATGTTCCAGATTTGAAGTTTAATGAAATTACACAGGGTGATTTCCAAAAATTGTCTAAGTGCAACAATGCAATTTCAGTAAATTATTTATGCATACTTGATTCAGCAATTAGAAGACAGAAGCCTATAGTGATCCACACTAGGAAGCTGTTTACATACAGACATATTTCAGTGCATTAATGGTGTAGGGGTATGATACTAATAGAAAAGATGGAGAATATCTGCAAAGTCAACTGCATGAGGTAATGTATAAAGTTTTCAAAATTTGTTCCAAATTGTTATTTAATAGGAAACTAGTTTGAAAGTCTGAACATCTGCATAAAATCTGCCTAGTTAACTAACACCTCTTATGTACCTAATATCACAAGCCCTGGATCAAATACTCCAAGTTCTTCCAATGCTTGAACAAGGATGTCCTCAAATGTGACCTGTCTGATGTGTCAGGTGCTCATTTTACCATGTTTCCACATTTGCTGGAATTGGAAGTACATATACCATATCCAATTCTGTTATCCAAAATAAATTACATCTTTTAAGACAAAATTATCATTATTAAGTCGGGAAAATTATCATATGTCATTGAGAGAGGACCTGGAGAAGGCAGTGAAATTCAGGCTACTCTGGGTCAGGCAAATGCAGACCTCGGAGAGAATATATGCGTGTTGTTTTTGTTTGTTTTTCTTTGTGTTTTTTTCCCTGTGCCTTCTCCAGCTGAATCAAAGCTAATTTTTAATGCATGTTTAGAAACCAAGTGAAAATTACTTCAGCTGACTTTAGCTGACCTCAATGAGTCTCAATTATTCAAGGCTATAAGGGAGTTATCACGTGATTGGCCATGTGATTTATTCCTATAAATTATTGTGAGGTCTCCAAATGACAGAAAATGTGAAGATAGTCCTTGAGGCACAGCTTAATTGGTGGTGCTGAAAGCCTGTTATGATTCCTCTCATTTATAATCTCATCCTTTCTCCCTCTCATTCCCAAATAACAACACTGCAGCTGTGGTGAGGCTGGTGAAAGTCTGGGAGCATTATCCTCTATTTCTAATTAGTGGCCTTTTAATAACAACACAGAGGAGTTAAGGGAGATTTGCCTCACCTTTATTCAATCTGACCCCATCCTAGACTTACATATCAGACTTCTGTTTCTAGTTCTTCCAAGTCTCACATGAAAAGCATTTTAAACTATATATATTGCAGTTACCAGGGAAATGCCTTACCAAAAATAGGTCCTGAAACACCAAAGACCACTAACGCAATCAAAATAAAAGCAGGAATCATCATCAGTGATTCACAGGCCCTCATCATCACTTTCCTAGACAGGATTTTTCACCACAACCCCTGCTCCCTTGGCTTGCCAGCTGGAGTCACAGAGCAGTGAGACATATCTTCTGATCCTGTCCTTAATCCTCCCTGCATTTTTCTTTCCCAGTATGACACTGTCAGGCAACTCTTCATTTCTCTTCTGTAATCACGGTTCTATTCCCTTTCCCTGTCTGTCTCCCCTTATTATGAATCAGTCCTGCTGTCCTCCCAGCCACCACAGAGCAGCAGCCAGAGCTGGCTCCTGTGACATCTTGGTTCCTCACTGAGCACAGATCGAGTTGATGCACTCTTTGTCTTTCCTGGCCTCTGCACGTTATCCAGAAAAGTAGCTATCTAAAGATTGCACCTTCTAATTCAACAAATCTGCTCCCCGTGGAGGAAATTTAGGGGTGTGTTGCAGCAATTTATGCCAGCAGCTGAGGAGATCAGCTAGCAGCACTAGCATAAACTGGCAGCAAAATAGGCTTGAAAGCTCTGAGGCAAAAAGCCAGCCCTGACTGCTGTGGAATCTGTATAACCAGTTTTAAGGCTGTAACACCCCTCCTTGGGAGTCCTTTATACAGTGTGACAATCAGGAATTAGCATGGCTTGGGTGTCCCTACATGCCAACCTGGCTCAAATGTCAGCAGGTGGCACCCCAGGCTGCCAAGAGCCAGAGGGGCATGGTGTCCCCTCCTTCAGGGTCTGTGCTGAGCACAAGCACAGTGGGGATCTCCTGCTGGGCTGTGAAGTTGCTGTCGCTGCGCTCATCTATGCGCATTTTCCCAGTCCCATTGATCACATGATGACAAGGGAGGAAAGTCAGAGAGATTTATGCTGGTGGGTTTTCTGTGAACATGGGGAATACATGCCTACAAGCAGTCAAAAGAAAGCCAGGAAATCTTTTGGCTTGGGAATGGAACGATTCTGAGAGAAAGCACTGATAAAGAAGGGATGTGGTACCAAGGATGCTGCCTCTAGAGTCACTTTCCAGATTAGAAAAAAAACTGACACTCAAAACTGACAAAACCTGCCTTTATACTGACATCCAAAGCTTGTAGTTCTGAAAAATTGTTTTGAGAAGAATGTGAATTGATATTGCAGGTTTTCACTGTACACTGTAAAACAGTGAGCTAAATGCTAGCAGCACAGCGACTCTGTGGGCAAATGTTGCAGCTCACACATAGAATAGGATATATGATCCTGTTTCTTTCAGAAAGAGGGAGGTTTTAGAGTACCTTTCAGTAAAAAAAAAAAAAAAAAAAAAAAAAGGGGGTTAACCTATTGTCACA